>VUQS01043303.1:0-15138 GCA_015108495.1 Heterochromis multidens
CACCATCTGGCTGGGGCCTTTCTGTGTGGAGTTTGCATGTTCTCCCCGTGTTTGCGTGGGTTCTCTCCGGGTACTCCGGCTTCCTCCCACAGTCCAAAGACATGCAGTTAGAGGGGTTAGGTTAACTGGTGATTCTAAATTGCCCATAGGTGTGAATGTGAGCGTGCATGGTTGTCTGTCTGTCTCTCTGTGTTAGCCCTGCGACAGACTGGCGATCTGTCCAGGGTGTACCCTGCCTCTCGCCCTGTGGCAGCTGGGATAGGCTCCAGCCCCCCCGCGCGACCCTGAATTGGATAAGCGGAAGAGAATGGATGGATGGATGGATGGATGGATGGATGGATGGATGGATAACAATAGGCCTGAGGAGCAATCACAGTGATATGAATAAGTAATGAGATACTGTAAAATAACTTCAAATATGAAAGACAGTAACTGGAGGAAATATAAAGCACCAATCAGCCTGATATTAACAGATAATATCTGATCCCCAGCTATAAATCCAAACCTCACTTCTGTTGATCACGTCGGCAAGAGTCCTCACGACAAACAAATACATGCATGTGTGTTTGTGTGTGTCTCTCAGCATGGTGTTAATGCTGTCCAGCTGCTTTGGGGAGGAGATATGGGATAAACACAGCAGCTCATTTCAAACAAAACCTACATTAGCATCTTATTACAGGTGAAAGTCCTCACACTGGGGGGAGAACCTAAAAACACAATCAGAAACAGTGCCAGAACTTTTACAGCCTCCTCCATTTCTGTAAAAACTGATAGTTTATATTAAATCCAATATTTAGAAACACATTTTAAACAGAAAAAAAGTCACGTTAACTTGTTTCCACTGGTTTACATACCATGTCTCGACCTTTGTCTTAACATTTAAAGTTGTCCTCAGTTGTCAGTCAATGAACGCCTAACGAGTTAATGAGTCTTTACAAGTAGCAACAGCCTTAAGCTTTAAGCTTTAAGCTACAAGCACAGTTTGAATGACCGTCAAGAAATTTTCTTTTTTTAAAAAATATTATTATTAACTGACCCAGGTGAAGATACTTGGAGAAACTGGGAATCTGAAAAGAATATAATGGATTAACAGTCAAGAGTTATAATGAGGGCAAATTTATTTCTGCGTTATTTAGGAAAAATGTAGTGTTAGTTACTCCTAGAAAGAATTTTGTTTAAAAATTACCACAAATTGTGTTAATAAAAACATCTAAAACATCTAGATGTTGAGTACTGCAGGAATTCTGGAAAACCATAAAAATAAGGTAAAACCATCCAGGTTATTATATACTCAGTGGACCAAAGGAGACCATAGACAAAGACCAAAGGCAGAATCAATACATGAAAAACTGGGTTAACATCAACTCTGGACCCAACGTCGAGTGTTTCTGAAGGAAGTTTCATTTTTGAAACATTTGAAGAAAGGCTAATTTTAATGTATCTTTGCTGCACGGATTACCCAGACTTGCATACTAATCTAATTATGCTGCAATCCTTTTGTGGAGTCGAACTTTGGTAGTCAGAGCACCAAAATAAAATGTGAGAAAAGTGGGAAAAGCAAAGTGAGAAAACAGAAGCCCAACAGGCACAAAGAGGGAAGAAAAATGACCGATGAGGAGTAATTCATCTCCTTTTATCAATCTTGACAGCACAACAGAGAGACTTTTACCCTCCTGAAACAATATCACTAGTTAGAGCACTGCAGGACATACCATTAATTAAAAAAAGAAAAGGCTATCTGCCTATAATGTCAGTATCTTTATAAAATAAAAGCCATTCATCTTTGAATATGCAGTTTGATTTTTAGACTAGTTCAGAATTTATAAATGAAGGAAAGTTGGAGGTAAAGAACTGTTAGCCTGGACATGTGAGAAGTGTTGCTACATAAAACATCTAAAAACAACAGCCTCATTATGCCTTTTTAGTGCCAGCTTTAAAACTAAAGCTAAGCAAAGCTAAAACTTTTCATATATAAAGTGTACGAGCAAAATCTAACACTTGAGCTACGCTAGGAGTATCATACAAATACAGAATACAAAACACAAAAGTGTCAACAGGATGTAAACCAGGTTCACTTGGCTGTTAACGCTGGGAACTATTCATCCACCGCTCCTACGATCACTTAATGTCGACTGCATGTCTGTTTAACATCCCTGTTATTTCTCAGTGGCCACTCCAGTCCCGGCTGGAGTGTCAGAGCACGATGCTAAAGGACACTTTGTGCATAACTGGGAGACACCTGAAAAAGCTGCATTAATATACGTGTCGGGATGACGCAAATAACCACACACAGATGACCAGTTTTTGCAGCACCATCTGCAAAACAACTTTTATGCTCTAGTAGTCACCCATTAGTCTGGTGAGCAAATTTTACCAAAAGTTTGTGGGCCTCCCTGTGTCAGAGAAACATCTCCCATCCTCCCACAGAGAGTTGGAGGCACTGAATGTGTTGCTATACCTCGCTGTGCATCAGTCTGAGCAGGACAAAAGCGATGACGCCGTGACAAACGATTCAACAAACAGATGACCAGCTGCACTCACACTGATTAATGCACACACACACACACACTTGTTCCCATGCTGTCTGCATGTTCTGAATGTTAATCACAATCCTTCATCCTCTATTTGTCAGTCTGATGTTCAGCCTACACTGTAGAGCAGGAAAAGTTTTTTAAAGCACCTCCAAAACCCAACAAAATTGTTGTCTGATGTTCCACAAGGCTCCATTTCTGGACCTTTGCTTTTTTTCTTTCAAAGGAGGACAAATACTTTTATTTCTAGACTGAAATAGTTATGCATTATATGGGTAAAATATAAAGTTTATTTATTAAAACTAGTATTCTCTTTATTTTTTTTTTTTATTTACAATTTTCTTGACATGTTCAGTCCCTTATCATTAAAATTATAATTGTGTTTTCATGTTTGTAAGTTTTTGCTTACTGTCTATTCTCATTGTTACGCCAGTTTTTGTTTCACTATCTGTGTTTGTAGAGAAGAAATCTGTTGTTCTTTAACAAAATGTAAAAGCCATGCTGGTGATAATGTTCCAAAAAAAGAAACGTAGCAAATTATATAAAATCAACTTTTTAAAAAAAGTTATTTTTAGCTTTTATAATAACAGAGTAAATATGACGAGAAAAGCTAACATAATATTTTCACAAATTCTTATCAGGATCCACTTTCACTGAAACTCATTTATTTGTTTATGGCCTTTTGTCACTTTTAAAATAAGTGTGATTTATTAAACTCTCTGAGGCTGAAAAACTTAAAATTCCTATTTATTTTGAGTATGTAGTTTTTATAGTGTCCTTATTCTGGGAAAACGATTCTGTTGTTATTGTGCTGGTCCTTTATCGGCACCGGTCTTTAGTGGTTTCACTCCCTGCTGAGAGGTTTGATTTTATTTCCATTCATCTCCACAGCAGCATAGTGGAGACTCAGAAACATACCTAACAGAAAAATAAAGCTTAAATTACACCAAAATATCATTTTGTTGCACAGCTCATTTTTTGCCTGTATCTTGAACTCTAGAAATTATTTCCCTTTGCTTAACCTGGACACAGCAAAATGACTGTCCTAGAATCCACTTCTAAGACAAACCGCTGTTTTTAGGAACAAAGGAACAAATGTTTGAGGTTTCTGTCTTGTTGCTGTCGACACCTTTCGCTGCTCAGCTTCCTGTCACAAAGACAAGCTTGTTAACAAAACAGGCACACACACAAACAGCACAACAAGCTTTAAGCTGAAGGTTTAGTAATAAAAATATCTTTAATCTCTTTAGTATCTACAAAAATCACTTTCTATACACAATGTTTTAAATAGAAAGCAGAAAGCCAAAGAATCAAACTTCTTAATCAGAAAAAAAATGAACAAGTATTGCATTGTATTGCTTACAATCTTCATTTTTAATCTATTTCAGATCTTTAATTACAAGAGTTTCATAATTCCAAAGTACTGATGAGTTTCAAGTTTCAAGAAATCTTTTCGAAATGGACAAAAAGCAACAACAGGCCCCGTAAGAAATTTTATTAAAAACTAATGAAATCTGTGTAGTTGTACATAAGCACACATGGTTCCTCAGCAAGGCTTCATGATATCAGTTTGATTAAAGTGCATCCATTATGAATAAAGGCATTGGGAGTCATTTGTATCAGTAAGAGAAAAAGAAAAAAAATTCAGTGGTAAGAGGCAGTGGTTCAAATATAATAACAACACAGAGAAAAGCTGTTAGTAGAAGAAAAAAAAAAGCTACTATTGGAGTTTATGTTAAAGGGCTAATGCATAAAAACAACAAATCACAAAGATCACCCACTAACTTTGACTGGCTTCTTTGAGTTGAAGAAGCTGGAGCCTGCTTTTGCTTGTTTTGGTTGATATAAAAACCTGCTGAAATGCAGAAAACAAATGCCTCTGGTGTTCCACGAGGCAGCACTTAGATCCAAACTAAAACTATTGGATAGCTTAATATGAAATTTGGCACAGATACTTGCAGTGTTCAAAATAAAAAAGAAAGAAAAATATATTTTCCATCCAGCCAACAGACCATTGTTCTTCATTCAAAATAGGAAAACAAGTATTTTATTTTTGTCTATTTAAGAAGGTGCCCAACTCATTTGAACACATATTTAAGTGGTGCAATCTGACTTTACCCCCAATATATTGTGTTTTCTCCTGACTTTCCTGTGATTTTTTTTCTAGATATCCAATATATTTAAAGGAAATTTAGCACAGAGAAGTTTCGGAAATAATTCTTTCACAAGGCCCAATTCCAGATCAATGTTGTGTAGCTGAGTTACAGCTAGTGGGTCCCATGTTAGGTATTATTACAGAAAGCAAATGTTAGTTATATTTTTCTGGGTGCCATTACTGTTATGTTGATTTACTGTTGGCTAATATCAACATCTCACCAGCAAGCTGTAACCTAGCTCAGCTGCATGACTCTGGTGATGGTTCATAACACGAGCTGATTAAGTGATTTGAAGATGGCCAGCTACATTACAAGATCAGCCCCCTTAGATTTCTTCCTGGGAATGAAACAAATCTTCCATAAAGCAAATGCCCTGCTAAATTTGACTTGATGGTCAAATTCACATTTGTCCAAATGGGCTGGGTCATTCCTACTATTCAGTGCCATTTCAAAGTAGTAACATTATATTAAAAAATGCAAAATTTTCCATAATTTTATTATTTCATCTGAAAGAAGGCTTAAACTAATCGAAAAATACACTGATCCAGCTTAGGAAATTGTTAAGCTATATCAGTTTTATCCAAATTCTCCACACATGATGCTGGCCACTATTACCACCTTTTTACTTCAGAATAAAAGTCTAATGTCAATTTCTTAACAAAATGCTTGCTTACTTTAATTATCCCAACACTTTTAAAACTATTGGTATTTATACATTGATATTTTTAAAATATAAATTATTACATGTTATATAAAAAGCACAATATAAAAAAATAAAAAAAATAAAAAAATGCCCTTGTGTTTTATTTAGGATTTATTATCATTATCGTTTAAACAAAATTTTTAATAGTCTTCTTTTACATAGACACTCTCACTTCTTGAGACTTTTTTGGAGTTTAAATACCAAAATAATTTTTAACATATTTATCAACCATAGGCTCAAAATTACAAAAAAATATCAGTTTATACTCTAAATAAGGGTAACAGGGTGTACATGTTGTACTTTACCACATAACTGATCCATTCTGAAACAGGAATAAAAGGTTGATGAGAGAGTGATATTTACTCTGGAGCTTGTAGATGATTTCCCTAAAAAAAAAAAAATACATGACTTATTGTAAGTCATGTGGCAAAAGTTACAGTGAGGGGACCTATTCGAAAGGATTTCCATAAGAGTAACAGGAGGGACAGGGACACAACTTATTTTGAAGACTTTAGGCATTAAAAAATATATTAATAGCAAAACTAAAACTTGGTGTAGAATATTAAAAGTAAGGCTAATAAAAAATGTCATTCTTTTTATTTTTGTAATTTATATTGGTAACTGAACTTGAACAAACATGATTGGGGACATGGCTAAACATGATAGGCTACTTGTGCTAAAAAAAAAAAAAAATTTAAAAATCAGTGATTATTGTAAAAATAAAGAATTTTGGATACATATAATTGTTTTCTATGGTAGTGGGGAGTTACTAGTATAAGACAAGCTTTTAGAAATAAGTATTGGCTCATTTTTATACAAAATACACTCAGTTCTGTAATGGCAACTCAAATGGCACCAAATACTAAGAATGACCTGGCTTCACTACATAAAACTGCCTTTCTTCTAGCTTATATTAGTTGTTAGCTAGTGTTGGTTATTGTTGATGCTGTGAGAGGAAGAAAGTCACTGGGGCAAAGCACTCTCGAATTTGAGTCCTTTGAATTTTCATGGAAAATTCGACAAGAGAAATCCAACTGTAGGCTGTTAGAGTCAACTGAGAGATTCTGGGAAGGTCTAGTTTTTTAAGTCACATTACAATCTGTTCATTGACAATAAAAAATGTCAAATACGTGGTGGCAGAGGGCATGTTTAAATCTTTATTTCTTCATAGTTAACTAAACTTCATGGCATTTCTGTAGATGCCAGAAATTAAACCTTGAATAAAGTAAAAATATACCCCTTATTTTACAGGAAACCATCACCAAAGCTTCATTTTTCATAAATGAATGAGATGTGATACAGTTAGTATATTACAATAATCTGGACTCAAAACAATCTTCTGTCAATCTGAGTTGGTTAGGGTTGCACATTGGCCTTTCCACTAGTAAAAACTGCTAGGTGATGATGTCAGGAGGTTGAAGAGGCTTTGTATAACAGTCATTCCTCAGTTTGAACTAAAAACTAGTTGAGGGAATCTGTATTGACATAAAAGCGTGCAAATTGAGTAAACACGTCAGAAAATGAGCATCGATTGTTTGGAAATCTTTTCTCTACACGCTCATAAATCTCCAAGTCCATGTGTTTTGGGGAGGTGGTGTTGTTCTACAATGATGAAGGGTTTCTCCACACGATTAGGACAAATGTTTCTTGGGAAGCAATGTGGAGGACAGATGTGAATCCAGAGTTTTGCTCCCTTCATCAATGAGATGTGAGCATATTTCCAGACTTACATGCAAAGTGGTGACACTTGCGGCTTGTAACTTCTTTGGGTTTGAGGGTTTTATGGAAAGAGCCATTTCAAGCTTTGACTTTGACACCACGCTCAGTTGTCCTTTAAATCCTAAAGAACAGCCGATTGATTTTAACTTTTCCCGTGTGACTTTGGCCCAATTTATCCTCGTGCTGCTCTGCTTTCAATTCACGTCTGGAAGGATTTGTCTTGCTGTCATTTTTTATGGTTTTATTGTGTGCCAAAGTCTTTGAATGCCCGTTTACAGGACCACTGTTTATTTATTGTTTTAGGCAGGCTCTCTAATGTGGGTCCTTCTCTGTGTTTGAGATCATTCAGTCGAGAAAACTTTGATTTGTTTCAAATTTCAGACTGTAAACTCAAGCTTTCTAAAAACAGGTCAAGGTTCAGAGCAACAGTGGCTACAGAATTTCCCTGGGAGTCACTTGACAAAGAAATATGAGTAGGAAGGTTATGGGGAAAGGGGGATATGATTCAGAGGAGGTGGATTTTAAGAGATTCGAACCCTGACTGAAGTTGTTGAGTGACTCTGACTGCAACTTCAGTCTGTTTGCAATTATGACTAAACCGGCTGGAAGGCAGAGAGTCGGTTTGGTGGAAGGAGATGTGCATTCCTGCGGGGCGGCGAACATCGGAGGAGCCGGGTCACGTCGAGGTGAACGAGACGGGGAGAACCTGGCGTTGTGCCCGTCGAATGTCTCCTCTAATATCTCACATAAAAGACTTTGTTTACCCTCCAAGGGAAACCCAAACCAGCTCTCCTTGTTCCCGGGGAGGTTAGAGGTCAGGGCAAGTCAAGATTATGAGGCTGATGCGAACAATCGGCCTCCAAACTTTTTCCTGTATTGCCAACATCTGTGCTACTGGGGTGAGAAACCTCTACTTTTCAGTCAATCAGTCAGTAATCTTAAATCGGCTCCAATACACTGCTGTGATGTTATTTTCACAATTTTTGGCCCACAGATTTTCATAAAGTAGTAATAAAGTGCCAAAAAAAAAAAAAAAAGTTGGCAGCTGGCATTCATTTAGGTGCCTTTCAGGTGATTCCACTTTGTGTTGTTGGTTTTTTTGTCTTTGCACTTGAGATTCAAACTACATTCTTAACCATAAAAGACAAAGCCTATTTAGTATCCCTTCTGGAGCTTTCAATTGCAATGCTAATGCTCCAAGAACTGACATGTGAGTAGGTCTCAAGTTAACTTATCTGTGTTAATCGTCCTGGCTGAAAAATGAAAAGTTCCAAGAACTGCAATTCCTCTAACATCCATTTGAGGCAGTCTCCTAAAGCGAGTCAGTCTCCACAGACTGCCATGTTAAAATGTCCAACTTTACAGCAGAAATAAACATTTTTACAGCTTGATACAAAAAGCGGTTCGGGCTCTAGCTAATTTTCCCCTTTATATCAACTCAACAGGGGGTGAATTTTTTTTTTTATAACTCACTGGTTTGGATTCAATCAAGGCTTAAAGTTTGCAACTGGAGTCCCCGAACTGGACCTCTGGACTGTGTTTGTGCTGTTGGTGGCTTTTGGAGCATTTTTAACGCAATTATCTGACAAATTATATGGCTGCTGTGCGGTTAATCGTACATACTGGCTAAGAAGTCTGTGCTCCAGTTTTGGTGAGTGAAATTTGAGTATTTTATTAGTCTTTAAGCATTAATTGCACCTGTACAGCCTATGGATGCAGCTTGCTAAACAAACTTGCTAGTGTTAGCTGATAACTTAACACTTCAGTACAAATACGGCTACTTCTGGCACCAAAAAAACCAATACAGTAGCCTCTAAATGTTACCATTTAGTAACTGTTAGCTACGAGTTTAACTGTGTGAGGTGTAAGCTACCAGTGGCCCCAAGATATTGATATGTGTCAGTTAGAATGGTCATTTTCTTTGTTCCCTAATTGTCAAAACTTGGAGGAACAATTTCAATAAAACGGACAATTACATATTTTGACTGGACAGGGTTAGGGGTTCCAGTCTTCACCAATGATGACCTAGACTTCAGAGGGTTAAGGCATTGTGCAAACTTGTTTGGCTTAAATTTTATGGACCTTTATCTCCATCTAAAAGTCGGACATTCCAGTTGTTTTTATGTGGATGTTTTCCTTAGATAAAGTCATCTAAATCTGTGCCAGATCTCATGTGGCTCTTGGCATCTCAAATCATCACATTTTTAGAACATTTTCTGCTCAAACACTTCTGACTTGCCTGAAAAATGTATGGTTTAAAATTTGGACATAGATAAATTACAGATCCTGATTCAGTGTTATGGTTTGAAAGGCTTTTAGCTTTAATAGTTTTTGAGACATTTATGTTCAAACATCGCCTCTGATTTCAAAGTGTGAAAAAACATGCTGGAAGTAGGTCAATGGACCATTTAAAAATATATATATATATCTTGAAAAGTATTCGCTATATGAAGCTAAAAGCTTCCACAGCAATCATTATACATATATACAAACTTTGGAACATAAAATTTTTAGGCCAATCAGAGATGGCTGAGCAGAAGGCCTGTGATGATTTGAGGTGGAATAACCCACATGTTGTAAACATTATAAAGCCCTAAATCTAATGTATAAACATGATGATCTTCAGGTGTCAGATGTGGACGTAATCTGGATCTATAAATGCTCCCTTTGTGTTTTTCGAGGTAAAAAGTCTCACTTTTCTTGTGAACTCTCTTTTACGTCTCCATTTGCCTCCAGCTCTCTCTCTCTCCCCAGATCACTTCCTCTCCCTGTCTTCGACTCTCAATCCACCAGAGACTTGAGGTCAGGCAGTCCTCTCAGCTTCAAGTCCAGCAGCATCTGACCGTAGGCTTTGCCCTGAGGAAAGACAGGAAATGTGAACATGTGCGTGCTTCCACCTTCGAGTCGTTGAGCTTTACGGCTGTGTGAGGTGTTAGGAGTGTTTCTTTGATGTGCAGCGGAGAGAAAAAAAAACTTTACAGAATAAACAATGAGGGGGGAAAGAAAATGAAGAAGAAAGGAGGGAGGAGAAATGCTTTAAAGACAAAGGACACGACCATCATTATGATGAGAGGTTTTCACACATTTCAGAGGGCTTGGACGTGCTCCACAGTCTCTTTACCTTGCACCATCCAACATTACACATTTCTAGAAGATAGTACATTAAAATTTAAGTTTGGGCTTTAACTTGAGTGGGTTTACATCAATAAATAAAAACCTGTGTGGGGGATAGAGTCGTTTGAACATATTGTTCTCAAAGTTTAGGGATTCAAAAGTAAGTCGACACATTAAGTCACAGAATACTTAAGTTCATATCAAAGTAGTGCAGTGTTGTTATTAATATATTGTTGAAATAAAATAACAGATATTGTAGTAAAGTTACTTTCTGTAATTAGACTCTCCACTGTATCTGCATCATCATACCAGCACAGATATGGAGTTATACACAGGAAATAGAGGCTTTAGAAAGAGGTAGAGGGGCTGTTTGACCCAATCTCAAAGTAACGGAGTTGTAAAGGCAAGCTTTACTTTATTGTTCAGCCAGTTTCATGGCAGAAGGCGGTTATGGTAATATTTTTAAACATTTGATTTGTTTTCTATGTTCTATTGTAAATAAAATGAGTTTATTAGATTTGCAAATCATTGCATTCTGTTTTTATTTACATTTTACACGGCATCCCAACTTTTTTGGAATTAGGGTTGTGTATATTTTATAGTATCGGTGTATAAAATCTATGTGAAACACAAAGTTGCATTTCTTTTTTTTTTGACTAGTATATAAAGAATTTTGTCAGATAAACAGCTGGTCCAAAGTGAATACATGAAGAACCACAGAGAACCTCCCTGTGGTTCTTCTTTCAGGGATGCTTTTTTTGGGGGGGCAGAAAGAAGTACAGACTCTGGGGTAAGTATGTTTGAGCGGTCCTAAAAACTCCTGGGTGCTGACTGGTTAAACTCTGAGATGGTTCTGCTGGTGGTCTCTTCCTGTTAAAAGAGAATTCTTCCTCCCCTAATCAGAGAATCTTGCAGGGTTTTTATCATACAATATAAAATGCTTTAAGATGACTGCTGCTGCAAACTGATGCTATATAAATAATATTTAATTGAACAGATGAAAAATAAGAGCCAGAAATGGATAGATGAGGCGGTGCAGTGTTTTTAGGGGGAATATTACACCTCTGATTTTAAAAGTCTGACATCACAGTCTAAAAGAACTTTTCTCAACCTTTAAAATGACTGAAAAAGGCTCCTGAGAGGAGGAAGTTCCAGATACTTGGGATGTAAAAAGGGTTAATGAGGTCTGTGTATGTACAAGTAATCCCTGTGAGCAAAAAGCTCAGGCTTCAGACTGCTCTAAACACTCAGTTTAAGGCACTCAGTTTGTTCTTTCAATCAGAACAAAGTTGGCCGACTAAGGGAGGAGCTAAAACAGCTTGTTTCAGACAGAGGATGAACTAAGGGGCAGCACTTCAAAATAATCCTTACATGTCTTATACTTATACTGGTAAAGTCTAAGAATAAAAAATGTGGATCTTTTAATTAGTCATGAGCAGTTTTGTTAATTTTTTTCAAACAATCATTAAAAAGTCCAGGTTTATTTACAGCCAACTGAAAGAAAAGGCAGAAGAAGAAGAAAAGATTTACATTTTTTCATGTTGTTCAGGTGGAGAAACGTGAGAACGACAATCGTTTTCAGGTGCACACAGACTGAAATTAGGCAGCAGATACATTACAGGATATCTGCAGAGGCTAAACTTTCTCGTTAAACTTTTACAGACAGTGAGTGGCTGAAGAGGGAGAGGAGAGGTGGTGGAAGGCGGGGACATTTCTTTCTTTAACCCGGCTGCTTTAGGGGTTCAGCTGAGGATCTGGTTCACGTTAAAGTAAAGGATTTAATGTCATTAAGTGCCCTCACAGCCACAGGAAGGCCAACGAATGTATGTATGTATGTATGTATGTGTGGCCATGTATTACCTGGGGGTCACTGCGCAGAGAGGCCACTCCTCCACCTCCCAGCGAGCTCTGCAGGACAAAGTTAAGTCCGTGGATCCCCGGCAGAGTGTATCTGTAAATGACAAGAAAGAAGAAGAAAAAAAACAAACAAAAAAAACACACCTGTAACCATGGTAACCAACACTTTAAAAGCCACACACGGTCAACCAAATGTGTTAAAAACACACACACACACACACACACACACACACACACACACTGACTGGCACCATGTGCTGGTTTGGCAGTTTACTGCACACATAAATGTGCCACGCGGGCTTTTGAAGTGTGTGCAGTTTAATGTGTGGTTTACTAGTAAAGTGTGTGTGTGCTTCTGTCTGTAAGCAGTTAACTGTGTGTGTTTGAGTGTGCGGGTGTGTGCGCGTGTGCCCTCCTGCTGAGTTAACGAGCACTGGAGGTGCACTAATGAAGCGTCTGCGGCGACAGGGAGGCGTTTCGGGGTGCGAGAGGAGACGCAGGTCAGCGAGCTTTATAGCCTCCATCTCTTCATTACGGTAATCGTTAACACGCCACGCGCTGAGTCACCGCTCAAACATGTCCGCCGTGGCCGTACACATGCTCAGCGTCAGGTACGGTTACGCCCTCTAAGCTGGTGCTGCTCGTCTTGTCAGGGAAATCCAACAAGCTCCAACCTCCTAAAATAATTAAACAATATTTAATGAATTAATTAAATAATTAAGTGCCAAAAAGCTGCAGTTCCTTTAACGGCCACTTGAGGCTGCCATGATGCCATTGACTGCCATGTTAAAATGTCGAACTTTACAGCAGAAATAAACATGTTTACAGCCTGATACAGAAATATTTTAGGTCTCTGTAGCCAATCTCCTTCTTCATAACATCAGAAAGCAACACAGTGGCAGCCACAGTGTTAACTTGACACCTCTTAGTGCAGCTTCTGCTGAATGGTGCCCTCTCTGGCGACAAGTGGTAATTACAGTAGATCAGAATACTTGCTTTGGGCTTCTCCTTTACTAACAGGGGGTCGCCACAGCAGATAGCTCCACATGTTTGAGTTGGCAGATTTTTATGCTGGATGACCTTCCTGAGGCCAGGATTTTGTCTTATTTGGGGTTAACCCTGGGTTTTCTGTACTACGAAGGTGGTTCACTTACAGGGTTACATCGCCATAGCAACTTATGCTGCTAACCTAACCTGCTTTGGAGGAGGTTATGTTCCAGATTTGAGATCAGCAGGTATAAAATCACCGCCTACTGACCAATTAAGTCTTCAGAAAATAGCGTCACCGTTCCTGGAAGATCCCTCGGACCTCTGCGGGAGAGTAGGAGGGTCTAAAGTTTTTGTGTTTCCTGAATGAGTGTCAGTAATAAATACAGATTCCTAGAGGCAGTCCTCAATTTTTTTTTAACCTTTTGGCTGCAAGTAATTTTACAACAATTTTGTTGTTTTACAAACATTAATATGTAAATCAGGACACCTATATATACTTGTGAAGGTAGACTAAGCCTACACTTGAATTCTGTTTTTGGAGTCTTTACTTGCTCTCAGATCATTAAACACAATAGGAGCTGCAGCTGAAAGAATAAAAACTAAAGCTCTCTTGTGCAAATTTAAAACATTAATTGAATAAAATACTCAATTATAACCCATCAGATTCTCCCATGTCTTAATGATAAAGTTATGATATTGATAACTCTGTTAACTGACACAACTGGTTCTTTACTCTTCCTTTGTAAAATCAGTCTCGTAGCTGCCGGTACATTAATCAATGTGATTGGTCAGATGTTGCTAACGCCACCGCTTTCATGCGAACAAGCTCGTAACTAGATCAGGAAACCTTGGGTTAACTTAGCGAGTTGATAACCAGCTTCGTCTGACCGCTGATCGGATCTTGATCACCAATGTTAGTGTAAGTGAATCCAGATAATGGGAAGACATTCTGGGTATGTTGAGCCCGCTTCATAGTAAAGGGCTCTGATGCAACCCCCACCAAGGGATGTGCGTCTCCTCTATGGACTGAACCGGGGATCTTTCACTTGTTA
Organism: Heterochromis multidens; assembly: GCA_015108495.1. Classification (NCBI taxonomy): domain Eukaryota; kingdom Metazoa; phylum Chordata; class Actinopteri; order Cichliformes; family Cichlidae; genus Heterochromis; species Heterochromis multidens. The sequence goes on from VUQS01043303.1 coordinate 14,123, forward strand.
CGACAGTTTGGAGCTACTAATTACAGGAGATCAGAATACTAATTTTATCTCTTGATGCATGCTCAATAATCCAGGTAAAAGAATCCCAAAAAGCTGAATCCGTTCATCTGGACGTAGCGTTTTTAGTGGGAGAAACGTTTCGTCACCTGAGGCGTTTTTTTAGTGGGAGAAACGTTTCTCCCACTAAAAAACGCTACGTCCAGATGAACAGATTCAGCTTTTTGGAATACTAATTTTATTTTAAATTTTACTTTGTGTTTGCTTTTGGGGTGAATATTAAAGAGGGTAGAGTTACATTAGCCCTTTTGTCCTCAAATCAGCTGACTCATGATGTCATCTACACAATACTATCTACCCAAAGTCTGCCAACATTAACCAAAAAATAAATAAATAAGGAAACCCACAAACCAGAGGGGTATAGACTACAAGGGAAGTTCATTACAGCCAGGCACTGTTTGGCTTAGCTGGCTCAACAAAACCTAAAACCCCAGTCAGAGATAACGGTTATCAGGACTGTTTTTATCAATTTCCTCTGTTAAGCTGGAGTCTCTGCTTCACGCTCTGTGCACGCTCACATAAAAATGGGCATTTTGCGAGTCGTGTCACCACACAAAGTGATCCCTATGAGTGCCACCTACTCCAATCGGAGACGTTATCAGATGATGATAAAATGTTGATTAAAAATCTATAAAGAACATAAAAATCTAACAGTAAAAAGCAAACACTGTTGCAAGAGACAAGAGATTAATGCTGCATAAAATCGTTAATCTGGTGAATTCTCTCACAGAGCGGTAAAATAAACATTTTAATTCCTGTTAATGATTTTATTGCTGAGTGCGCTCTCAGTGCTGCTGTTTATTTTTATGTTTTTTATTTAGCCTTTATTTATACAGGTAGTCCCATTGAGACTCAATGTCTCATTTACAAGAGAGACCTGTTCCAGACAAACATATTAAAATTACAACAATAAAAGAAACGATAAAATAGCTAAATTTGTCTAATGTACACAGTCATAT
>VUQS01043305.1:0-28224 GCA_015108495.1 Heterochromis multidens
CTACTGGAGCTCACAAAAGAAATTATTGTGAGTTGTGATTCTTTGCCCCACGCTGAGCCACTACAACTGATTTTAGGCTTCTTCCACCTGCAGAATCCCACCTTAACCCCTGACTGTGCTCATTTTTCTGTTTAGGTGTGGAGGCAAAGTCACCCTCTACAATGTAGGCAACAGAAAATAGAACTATTTTTAAAATTCTCCTTCTTTTTCTCTGCTCATGTTCTACATAACATATTTAAGCTGAGTACATTCATTAGAATTCAAATTTAGGCTGAAATAAAGTTTGTATTCCCATGTGCTAATATAATTTTATTATATTAATATGGCACGAGATTCAGTTAGCGTTGCATAAAAATAGCTGGTAGAAACGTCCTCATAAGAGCTACTTTTTACTTTCTTACTTTGAGTACATTTCAGAGCCTGTACTTTTTCACTTTTACTTGAGTAAAGAAGTTGAATCAGTACTTCAACTTCAACTTCAACAAGTATCTGTACTTCTACTTAAGTACAGAATGTCTGTACTTTTGCCACCTCTGGTCATGACAGATGGCTGCCCCTCCCTGAGCCTGGTTCTGCCGGAGGTTTCTTCCTGTTAAAAGGGAGTTTTTCCTTCCCACTGTCGCCAAGTGCTTACTCATAGGGGGTCGTGTGATTGTTGGGGTTTTCTCTGTATTATTGTAGGGTCTTTACCTTACAATATAAAGCGCCTTGAGGCAACTGTTGTTGTGATTTGGTGCTATATAAATAAAACTGAACTGAAAAACTAAAAGAAAAATTTATTCTTAGAGTACAGTCCTTCAGCTGGCCTAGTTTTGGATCAAGTTCACATCTTCTCAGCAGAACATTGTAGTCATGATCATCTTTCAATCAAAACCTATATTATTTCACAAAAACATCGTGAATTTAGTTTTTCTTAGTCCTGAGGAGCATCTAGAGAGCTCCCAGTCTGCTGCTGGTTAAATTTCGAGGGTGGCAACAGCTGGAATTACAGGTTATATGACGTTTATTGGTCTGAACAGAATTTTTCCATAAACAATCTGACAAAAGGAGCAGCTATAAAATCTCAATTCTGCTTGTGTTATAAATATCTTGAAGGGACTCTTTAATAAACTCTGAAGACAGCATTTCTCTGAGCCATTCATTCAAGAAGTCAGCCACATCTGCTAGATAAGATCTGTAATGTAATGCTCTATGGGACCCTAAATAAACAAGTCAGAGGAAGCCTATCCTTTTTTTTATTTTTCACCCTCTGTGCCCAGTGGGCACTTGGATGAATAGGTTGGAAAAAGTAAGAAAAAGAAAATTTAGTGTTACAAAATATGCAACACACTGCAAAAATTCCAATAATGTCAAAATAAGGATAAGTTTGTCAGTAGCAGTATACTCTAGTAAAAGTTGACATGTAAATAAATGACACTTGATACCTTCCACTATCTCATTCTTACCTCGACTTTCTCCACCACCTGTTTGCCAAAGGAACAGACCTTGGTGGATGAGGTGATAATCATGTTCTCAGAGCTCTCATACTGGCTGGACACACCATAAAAGAAGCTGCTGTCATCCTGCAGGTTTACACTAAGGTCCGCCTGGAAGGAGGAAACAGATAATGTGTTAATATACACTTGGCCAAAGGGAACCATGGTGATTAAAGGAGCTTGGTGGTGTATGTCAATATATAAAGATCTACAAACCTTACCCCCTTTAAATGGAGACGTGTGCACTACCCATGCTCCACACTGTGCATCCACATACTTGAGGATATACAGTCCATACAACTCCATAATCTAAAAATTTCCACAGCTATGGATCTTTGCGTCAAAGATGCTGCGGCTCAACAAAGATTGATAGGTAACCTTGGTAAGCCAAGAAGTGCTTACAGGACACATCCTCATTTACCCTGTCAAATCCACCCTCAAGATTGCCAAGATATTGTGTATCCCATTGTATGAGTAAATGGGTGCTTTGGTAAGATGATAATATGTGAGATTTTGCTGAGCATTCAAGTCACACTGTGTTTACTCAATTTATTAGAAGGGTCTATTTAATTTATCCTGGACCTATAAATTTTCTAATTAAAAATCACAAAAGGTATATGTTTACATTTTATAACATGTTGCAGCCCAAAGTTAGAAGCTAAGTTGGTTCTTACATTTGTCATGGTCCTGGGTGTCTGACCCAGAAATTATACTCTGTTTTCGATATAATCTGAGTTTTGATGTTTTGAATCTTTGGTTTAGAACTTTCTGGATTTTCTTTTTCTTAGTATGCCTCTGTGCATAGTTTTAGTTCTTGTACTTTTGTATTCTGGTTTTTGTTAGGGTTAGAATTGTAGTTACATTTAATTCCTTTAATTTCAGTTTACCCTGCCTCCCCTGTCTTCCCTGTACCTTTTTTAGTCTCAGTCTGTGTGTGCTGTTTCTTTGTTCTCTCACTTCCCGTTTTATTTTGATAGTCATTAGTTTAAGTATGTCTAGTTCCCCAGTTGTGTCTCATTCCCCATTATCCCTCAGTGTGTCTATGTATTTAAAGCCTCAGTTTGCCTTAGGTCTCTGTTGCATTGCACTGCCCTGTGTGTGTTTTCCCTAAGAGTTGGATTTTTTGGGCTTCTCTGGATTTTTGGCCTGCCTTTTACTATTATTAAAGGTGAGCCTTTCATTAATCCTGTCTGCAAATCTGCATTTGGGTCCTCATTCACCCTCACATGACACATTTATGTACAGAAATGCAATAAAGAAAATCTTTAACATTGTGAAAAAGAAGCAACGCAAAGTTTATTTTGACATCAGTCATAAGCAACAACTGAAAGCACTGGAATATCAAACATGTGCCTGTTTGATTTTTCGATCAGTTTTCTATGAAAAGAATATGGCCTTACAAGTTCAAAGGCAGCTTAGACTCAACTTTCTTCATTCTCAGATAGAAGCAGGTTCACCCACCTCTAATCCCCCCCCACTAGTTCAAGTTTGAACTGAGGTGAGTATAATCAGATTTTGGATCAGACTGAGGTGACGCCTCCTCTGTCAGACAGCTGGGCTGTTTTACCTTTTCCCCTGTCGGGCTCTTGTCTTCTAATGGACCATTGAGACACCGCTCAGCCTCCTCTCATCTCTTCATCACCCCGTTCATCTTCATCCCTGGCTCATGTAATTCCTCTATTTGTCTTCATCCCTGGGGCCTAGTGACCCTCCTCAAACTGCCATTCTCTGCTTCCCTAACAGCCTGCGAGGGAATTCATCCAATTACAATCAGCAGTGTGCAATTGGCTGATTAGATCATGGTGGGCAGCCTGGCTGTGTAACAATTTAGCAGAGCCAGCTCAAATCAGATTCCCTCTGCACTTCAAAGGCGTGAGACAATCCGTTAGGACACAGCCACGGGCACTGAGGGGGTGAAGAAGAAGAAGGTGGGGAGAGGAGCAGGGCAGAGAGTGGCCGACAGGGAGGTTTGCTGGAAATTCAATCTAGAATACCATAGCTTTGGAGATGGGTCAGCCGCCTGTCACCATCACCATGCCAACCTGCACCTCTGCACACCCCGAAGTCACAACCTGCTATGTGGCTATATGACTGAAGCAATATCAAATAGGCTCTTTCCATCTTTTACAATGGCTTAAATAATGTTATCATATTTTCAGATGTGTTAAGGATTTCATTTTGCTTATTTTCATGGCCGAGAGCATCTTTTCTCTTTTTTTTCCCCACTGTAGCTCTTGAAATACCCAGCTGTTTTTGCAGCATTTCTAGGTTTTGTCATGGATGCCTTGAGAATTGGAGGACCCCCTTGGGATATGATAAGATGAACAGACTTGAGGGGGGGACAGTGTTATGAGCTTGTTTTCCTCTAGCAAGTTGGATATGCCATAACTGTTGACTCCACCAGGCTCTGACATGAATCAAGAGAGTAATATTTCACTGATGACTTGTTGGGTTAATGCCACCCAACATTTCTCCTGCTATCCCTCTCTCTTGTTCACACTGTCTGTGTCTCTATTTCTATCTCCTGCCCATTATTGCTGTCTTGCTCTCTTTTTCTTTATGATATATGGCAGTGCTACTCATCCCCTTCTTCCCCTCATCCCTGAATCAAATGCCACGGCTCGACCAGCTGCTCTTCCCAAGGACTGGAGTAGACTACTTCCAATATAGTGCCACTCACCAATGTCTTTTATCTGTCTACAATAAATAATATGGAAGTCAAGCATGTGAGAAGGGTAATGTCATACATACAAAGCCATCTGGTGGAATTAGATACAAGGCGGCACTTTGAACTTGACAGTCACCGTCTTTTGAGGCCCAAACAGCAGCAGTTAAAGCTTTAATATACTGTGTCACCTAGACATAGCACATTTTTGTGTGAAATGAGCCAGTAACTTCTTGAGCCAGTAAGATTTTAATGTTTTCTGTTACTTTGTCACCTTAGCCTATCTTTTGCCTCAGCCATCAACATCCAAGCAACATAGTGGTGAAAGCATATGAAACCTATGGCTATATACACCTCTTCTCCTCAAAAGCGCCATACTTTTAACACCTGCAAAAAATACATTTCTGATTTTTGGCTTAAAGGTAATGCCTGATTGAAAAAGTGGTGACTGCTCCCCACCATCGCGTGTCAGATTCAGCACCTGCCATGGCAGGTGGATGCTAATATGTTTACTGAACATCAGTGGGGAACACTGACCACTGTCGTTTGTCTCAGGCAGCAAGAGCTCATGCTTTGGTTTGGAAGGCATTATGGCTACCCTCACACAACGCTTCACACACTTAAATAATGCATAACCCTGATATATAACTTAACTACCCATAGTTAAGTTATATATTCTTTGATTCTTACTAACAAACTGAGTCTTGCATGTAAAGAGGTTGTTCTTATTTGATTTTCTGTGATTTATTATCTTTGGAGTTGGTCCTTTTAAAAGTATTTTTCTTTACCTGGTATAAGCAAAGGAATCTTTGCTTAAGTAGAGGAAGAAGAGGGTGGGTTTGCAATCGTGTACATGTCATGCATGATGCAAATACCAAAGGTCTTATCCTGAGGTAGACCAATGTGGCCAGAGAAAAATGAACAAAGTGAATGTGATTACACTCATCTGTCTCTCTCTCTCTCTCTCTCTCTCTCTTCTTTGTACCATTTTTATGTCCTCAACTTGGATTTTCCTCCAATTTCCAGTGGATAATTGGGAATCCCACTACCCTTTATTTGTCTATTTGTATCTTATATTGACTTTGTCATCATGCTTTATTCTCTAAATCACTCTCAGTGTGTAATGATGAGTTAGGAGTGCTTGTGTGTGTGTGTGTGTGTGTGTGTGTGTGTGTGCGTGTGTGCTTTTGGTGGGGCTTATCTATAAATAAGAATATAGGGAGGGGGCATGAGGGTTGGTCAGTCTAATAGTGCAGAGACAGGTGTCTCGGATCACATTTCCCCTAGTGAAAGATCAGGCCTGCCACTCTCCCCAAGGTTCCTGTCACACACACAAACACACACACACCACAGGCATATATACAAATATACACAAGGCAAATGCATGCTGGACAGCAAGGCCTTCTTTGTTGGTATATGAACCACCAATCAGGTCAGGGAGCCATGACTTTCCATTCATTCTAGCCCTAAATCACACTTAAGTTCATTTAACTCCAATGCTTAAGCTATCTCAACACAGTTAACACCGCAAGGCCATTAACAGCCAACAGGTGCTACAAAACATTAAGAAGAGTATTCACTGTACTCTCACTTCACCTTCATGACTTCAGGAGGATTATATGATGATGTACAAAACATACCACACACAGATATCACACTGGGCTTTATATAGAGTAAAAGTAGAGATTTTCATTTTAAATTAGATCGAAATAAATGAAATGAGCTTTGAAGGAAGAAACAAGGGAAGAACATATAAAATTTAACAGGCCTTCTATAAATAGTTTGAATTTAAAAAAATGCAGAGAAATGTTTTACCCAGAACTTGACGAGAAAGAAAGCGTTGGGTGGCCCTTTGTCAAACAGCTCTTTCAGGCCCCCTTTCTTCTCTGGGAACTTGTCATAGATCTGCCTGATGTCCACTGACTCCAGATAGGGGTCACTGTAGCTCGGATTGGACTGGCCAATATGCACAAACAGGTGCTTGTTGAACTGGAGAAACAAAAGTGCATATCAGGAAATGAACACATCCAGAAATGGCAAATGTCTCATTTGCTGAATGCCAAGCTCTCTGTTGGATACTCTCTGACATCTGTTATAACAGGCCAGCCTCTCCATTTGATCCATATTATGATATTCCATCACCTGTCTCAAAGGTTCCACCCTTTTCTTTCTACTTGCTACATTCCTCATCATCTGATGTGCTGTTGTGTATATTCTTTAGGGTTCACACTTGCACAACACAAAAACCAACAGTTCTGAACTACATAATGCAGTCTTCAACTGTCAGACATTTATAACTGCATATTTAAGATATTAGCTTTTCTTGAAAGTCATAAAATAAAATCCAAAGTAGCAGAACAGTTACTTATTAACAAAATGTTTTGTGGTTATACTTTTTTTTAGTGAATTTTATGACGGAAATTTATAGGAGAAAAAAAAATGAATGTCAAAGCTGCATTTTTCCTAATCAAGGTCTAAGGACCACTGTCAGTTGTAAATGAAGTGAGCAGGATTTTTTTTTTTTTTTAAGAACAAGTTTTTGATCCATCACCATACTCACGGTCTCTGGGTCCTGAGGTTGCTCCAGGAAGGCAGAGAACTCCAACATTCGGAGCTTGGAGCTGGCAATACTCCGACCCTGCCAAGGGGGGGCACCAGGAGACATGGACAGCCCCGCTGTGTTATCATAAGCTGGAGAAGAAAAGACAACAAGCATGTAAATGTGTTGTTTGAGTGTGACTTGAGTAAAACTTGATAATGCAGCAAAATTGCAGCTATTTGTCTGAGCTTTATGCAAGGTCTTTATGATGAGCTAGGTTGTCTCATCACTTTGCTGACATGACAGCCTTCTGTCAACACAGCGGAGGAAAGAAAGAGCACCCACCTGTTATCGGGGCCGGGCCAGACGCTTGCATGGCATAACTCTGTTGGGAAAAGGGCTTAATGCTGGAGAGAAGAGACAGACAAGAGAGGGAGAGACACATTATGCACCGTCTTGGCCTCATGACCCCTTCTCATATACTAATTGGACCACCTGACCTCTAAAGACAGAGTGGTATGCTGAATGTCAGACAGACTGAATACTTTTTTTTTTATAATTGCACGGATGTGTTTTAATTTGCTCTGAGATTAATTCCCTGAGTGAAATTTATCTGATGGTTAATCAACTTGTAGCATGAGAAATTAATGATGGACAGCACTGAAGAAAAGATCGAATGACTACTTACTCTTCATGGCTTCCTGGCTGTCCTGGAAGTGCCCCATGCCAAAACTTAGGGAAAAAAAAAAAAGTACAAACGACATTAAATTGTTTTGTCATGACTGTAATTCTCACACAGCTGTGTTTATTCTGCATTCAAAATGCAAGCCTGAGCTGAAAAGTGCTTCTTAAAAGAAAACAAGCTTAAATTTGTTCTATTAAAAAGTCAAGAGAAAATGAGAATGATATACTATGATCCACACGCGGAATATACACAATTAATAATTAATTGTTGATATTTATTTATTTTTTTAAACATAAAATTATGCAAGCAATTGCAATTTTGTAAAATTTGTAAGCAGGCTGAGTTGTCTTTGGCCAAACTGCAGGTTCATAAATTTATATAGAGAAAAATTGATACAGAAAGCAGTCTCAATTATTTAAAATTCAGACAAACCAAATTCATCAACAAACCAACCTACAGGAATATGATATGATATATGATATGAACATGCATGAGTACATGATTTTGAAAACATTTGCATTAATGCCACAGACGTGTGAATGACAATACAGGTATTTTCTATACAAATACAGTTACTGCTCAGGTTTTTAGGTTGACATAAATAAAATGATGCACTGTTCAGAGACTCACCCCACCAGTAGTGGGGTAAGCCGGCCTAGACAGGCCCTGGAGAGCCATCTTGTTCTGGAAGGCTGTGGGTGATATGATCTGGGCTGATGACATGGTGGCCATGCTCTGGAGGGCCTTGTCTTTGGCAGCCTGATCCTACAGAGACAGAAGATGAGAGAGTGAGAGTAAGATAAAACAGACAGTATAATGCAAAGGGACAGCACTCATCAGACTCCATTTAAGTCAGCGTCCTACTTCACTGCTAACACAAGCAGAGCCCTAAAAGGGGAAATGAAAGGCTGAGGCCAGCTTGCATCATCAGTGAATCCCTGCCAGTCAGAGCGCTAGAGAGAAGGTGATATTACAGTCAAGGACCTTTAGGTCAAGAGTTAAGTTTATTGCTTTGGCAGGGGCAAGCCAGTGATGACAACTAGCTTCTGTTGGAGGTCATACTTTAAAGTCAAGGCAGGCAACAGGGTGATATGTTGATATGCTTACCATAACAATATCAAAATTGGTAAATTCTAATGTAATAAAAATGATTTTAAAAAGGAGATAAAGTTTATACTATGAGCTATACTGTAAAGTGATATTGCTCTTGTTTTTGAATCCACTCCTTCAGCAGTTCCCAGACCACAGAGGACTACAACCACTTGCCGCCAAGCCCAAATGGGCAAGGCCACAGGGTGCATTCTTCTTCCCAGAACTGGCTAACACAAGGGCATAGCTGAAATATGGGGGGTGCATGTGGTAGGGATCTCAGTTACACCAAAGACGTATTTAAAAAGGCCTGTCACAGGGGCCAACCCTGTGACCAGCGCAGAGCCCTGCCAGCTGAACCCTCATGGCTACTGTCCAAGGTGAGGGAGAGTCCTGTTGCCTGCTGTGACTGCGAGTATGTGGATGAGAAATGCAAACTGAGAAAGTACTGGGGGGGCAGGGATGTGTAAACCCGCAACATACCACACGGAAAACTTTTTCTGTGGCACTTACTAAATGTAATACCTGGAAGTAATAATACAGGGATTAATTTATTTCCTGAAAATTGTGTTTGCATCATCTTATTCACAATCATGCACAGAAAGCCCTAGGCTGTGTGAAACATCTTCACATTTCATTGAAATGTGTCAGCATCGCATTTGAAACTAGCATCAATTAGAGGGTGCAATTAAAATAGCCGGTGGTTTGTGTCTTTGCTTTAATGGAATGTGAATGGCAGTGCAGGGGCCATGGGTGTGGAAATACCTATAATGAAGCGTGGAACTTCATTATAAAAGAAAATAATATAGGGTAATAATGTTTTCACCTCTTTTCCTTCTGTTACTGCTTAAGTTGATTAAAATCGTGGCAGTAACAGCAGTTCAACTCTGATGCTTTGGTCTGATTTTAGCCTAAAATCCAATCTAAAAGAAATAAGAAAATGCAACATACTGATGACACCCTTTTTTCTCTAGTAAAGACAGTAAGAACACAGCAATATGTTTAATAATTCAGACACACTGAGATTTACAGTACATTGACTAGCAACTCATGTTAAGTCAATTTATGTTAAATATTCAAAAGTATTTTGAGAATGTAAAAAGCAGATAGAGGTTGACTCACGTAGCGTACCTTCAGCTTCACCTGGATCTCTCTGGCCTTCCGTCGGGCTAGAACCTGGATGTGACTAGACACCTGGAAACCACAGACAACAAACAATTCTGTGTAATAAAGCACTGCATCTGTCTGTTTGCACAGATCTCCTACTGGTCCAGCTTCCTCCTGTAGTTAAAAGACAAAGTCAGGTGAACTAGAGACTCTGGGCAAAGGTGTAAATGTTTGACTGTGTGGCAACTATAAGGTACTCTGCCTCTCACCTGTACAGGATCAGCAATTTTTGAGAATGGGCAAATTTAAAGCTAAGCTCAACTAATATTAACTACTATTACATGTCCAGTAGTCAAGGACAAACATTATCATTCATCTGAAGTTGTATTCAAGCCCAATTTATACTCTTACTACACTTTTAGCTGTATTTTTGGTCTCTACCAATTCTTCAGTAAAGCATGTCTGTTCTGCTGCTAGTGTTACACTATGTTCAGCAGCTTTTTAGTGGTGATCATAGAGTTTAAAAGGAGTTTTTTTTTAGCTTTTTAAAAGAAAACAGCTATCTGCTCCAGCCAAAAAAAGAGGCTATGTAATATCTCATGATAACTCAAAGCAAAATATTTTGGGACTGTACAGGTATTAGCTGAAACTCACTATTAAGCTTAGTAAAGCCCTGGGAGGCTGCAGATTTGGGTGTTAATTCTCTACATGTGCATCACTATAAGTGATATATAGATAGATATAGAGATAGAGATAGAGATAGAGATAGAGATAGAGATAGAGATAGAGATAGAGATAGATAGAGATAGATAGATAGATAGAGCCAGGGGTTAAATTAGGATTTATGAGAAAAGTGAGCCATTGTCCACAGAGTTCAGGGCTTACAGACCAATACCAGAGACCATAGAAATAAGGGCCATTTCTTCAAAGTAGTTACAGTGTTTTCTGGGATATTCAGAGTTACAAAGACTCTGTTTCTGAAAACAAAGTGTTTTTCAGTCTTGTTTTTTTGGTTTTGTTTTGATTTATTCATGTACAGTACTTCCTGGTAATTTATATGAAACAACCTTTTAAATGGGGAACATTCAAATCTGTAAAGCCCAGTAAGGTCCCAGATACATTTCAGTAACAAAATGTATTTTGTGGTTCAGGGAATACTGATATTCCAGGTGTACATTTAAAGAAATATACCCATCTCTGCATTGACCCAAAAGTAGTATCTAAAGTAAACCTATAGGGTGAGCATAGATTTTTTTAAGGCCACCCATCTGTTGCCTTATTTTTTTATTTACTTAAATGATTAGATAGGTTTCACACTTACAACAATTCCACTTCTGTAAATAACATTGTATTTAAGGTTCAAAATCAAAATTCCTCCAGTAATTACACACTTGATACTTTAGAAGAATTGTGAATTTCTAGTGGAAATAATAATAAAAACGTAGACACAGTTACAGTGGTGATGGATCCATCCTGAGCACATTTGCTTTGTTCCCAATGATTTCACTGTAGGAACTGAATCTGTGCATAGCACAGCTGTTTGCTGTGCACAAAACCATATAGTTTGGCTATAATAGGATCAAAATGAAATATCAGAGGATGTAAATAACAAATGTGCCACTTGCTCAAATTGTGCACAGCCCCTTTTCTCAATTTAGAGATAAGTGTTTAACCTGCTGCGGTGTGTCTGCTGCAACTATCATTAAAGTTAAAGAAAAAAGTCCACATTTGTCTGTTGTGCATGAGACAGTGTCTAAAAGCAGATCTCAAGAGTTGTATGTAGGTTTTTAATACAGCGCTTTGGTGTGCACAGCTGCTTTAACTACAATGTGGTATAAATACCTTGTTTTTCGGAGCTCCGCCACAGGGAGATGTTTATATGGATTTAAATGTGTTTTATTCTTTTCATTCATTAATAAACAAAAACTATAAAACAATATTTTAGCTCAGATTACACTGGGAAATAAAACAGTGATAGAAATCTAACTGAAATTTATATACTTTAATAAATCAATAGCCTGAAAAGTGTACAGAATACAGACTAGCATACTAGTTCAAGTTTTAATCTTGAAATTATGAACTGATAAACAAAATCAATCATAACTAAACTGTTTGTATGTATTTTTATGAAAGACTGTCATTTTCACTCCATTTCACCATTCTGGACAAACACCAAATCTGTGATTTCAGAGCCATAGTCGTATGTAGCTGTTCCGAAGCACAGCAGTCAGTTTACTTTAGATAAACCAGCAGGTGTCCCTCTATCCCTCCAACCTGTCCTACTACTCATCTCTGATCTGTCACTGCCCCTCCTTCTCTTCCCATCTCAATCTCTTTTCATTCCCACACTGTCTCTGACAGATGACTTAGCAGAGACCCTTTCTCTCTACATCCATCACTAGCCCATACATCAGTTCTTCCATATCAGATACCGGAGTGAAGATCAAGTTCCAAATCCCTCAACGTCCTGCTCCAGTCTCCCATCCAGATCACCATTTTCCCCAGCTTCTTTTCCCCTCTAACAAGCACCAGATCCATGAGGTGGTGAAGAAACAACACCGACACATGATCCTATAGCATCTGTGCATTGGGCTCTGGCCCTAAATCAATCGTCATCTCCAGCCCTCCAGAGATTGAAGGTCCAGTGGGCGGGTACAGAGGGTGTTGGGGCATCACTCAGCAGGAGTGGATTTTCTGAAGGGGTTCAAAAATAGAGGCTGCTACAAATGGTATTTGCAGAGAACTCACCTGCTTCCTGGTCCGCGTTTTCCCTGTGCGAAGTTTGATGTACCGTGCAATCAACTCATTTCGTCCTGCAAGGGTCCAAGAAAAAAAAAAAAAACAACATATTTTACTTTTACAAAAATTACAACAAGGTCCAATTACTGGAAATTTTACAGAGGTTTCAAACACATTTAACCAAACTTTGAGTGCAAAATCATTGCACTCATATTGACATATTTTATGTCACTTTTTTAATTTGTTTAAAACAGACATGAACTGATTGTTGTCGTTTCTTTTTTAGTAAAACAAAAATAACTGAACAGATAAGGTGACGAGGTGTATTTCTGTGCACATATATTATGAGTATAATCAGCAAAACGAATGCCTTAAAACATATTTGCCTGAGTGTGTACATTGTTGTAAGCATTTAGATGCCTGCACATATAGATAATTGTGAAAACACACGTGCCCAAAGCAACGTCAAGGCTGTCAAGTGTGTCAACGCTGAAAGCAGAAGCAGAAGTATATCACTAAGTGTATACTTCTGCCTGCGAGAGAGCTTGCATCAGTCTCAGACTGACCCCCCGAGTATACACTGAGCTCATATCCCCACAGTGTGTGCCTGTGCACTGCCACTGCTGACAGACAGGTCCAATTGGCAGAGCAGGTGGAGGCTGCAGCCATGCGATCCTCAGACCGGACTAAGGACAGACACGGCACAGGCCACTAACCAAAGGGGGCTGGTCTGGTGAAGCTGTAAGGCAGCTGGTGTGTGTGTGTCAATGTTTATGGAATATGCCTTTACGCCTGCAGTAAATTTTGAGCTTGTTCTCCCCCATCAAAATTCCCCAGTTGCTATAGAGGACAACAATCATGTGATTTCTTTAACTCATCTTCCAAATTAAATCTGTAGTTTAAGGCCTAAAATGGAAAATGCAGCCTTTTTTGCTTTTGTTGTTGTCGTTGTACAGGAAACAGTTCAACTCATGTATTTGTGAGCTGCTGTCGTGCAAATGTACACTCTGATTATAGTCATTTTTGGGGCAAAAATTCTATATATTATCTGACTGCAGCTTCATAACTGTCTGTATTCATTGTAAGTGTAAATAATAACAAAATAAGCAGTTTAATGTCACTTTGGGTGCTGGGAAATTGGAAGAGCCATTTTTCACTTTTGATGCAGGTGATCATCAAGACAGAAATTAGAAATGGAGATCAACACATTCACATATTTTGGGCACTAAGAAAAGAGAGGACACAGATACAAACACAAGATCACTTACAGAGTGAATCACACTCAAAGGGCCTCTCATGCACCCACACAAACACATAGAAATATACACACACAGTCATACAAAAGTTTGCTAGACTTTGCACCACCTCTTAAACACTGTCATTTTTCCCTTGGCACCACATCTCCATGTGAATTAACACAAGATCAGTCACGACACACAACCTGGTATAAACCCGTCAAATTTTCCCTCACATAGTGATGTCTGGGTCAGACCTCACAACGGTACTCAAACCAGCCAATCAGATGACCCTGAATGATGAAAAAAGGGAAACCTAACACCTGATTCAAGCCCCAGAAAACATTCTGTCAGCCAATAAAAGTGATCAGATTTTGCGCGGAATTCAAAACAGTTTCTACCCTGAGTTCATGTGAAACTTAGATCCCACCCATGCAGTTTGCTCAGACATGAATTTCCACTTAATGCTTTTTGAAAGCATGTGTTATAGAAACAACTCAAATTTTTGCTGCTAAATGTACAAACTGACAACCTTTCAACCAGACATCTACCACTTGTAAAGCACTAAGCTGAATTTCTTTAAATAATTTCTTTAAAGCTCAAAGTGATTATCATAATGTATTATTACAAACCACACTGTATTCTGGATGGAGAGCTCTGACATACTAATTAAAAATTATTAAAATGAGAATTACATTTTATCACAACTTGTGTCTTGGTTTCACTGTTTGCGCCATCACTTTCATTGTACTCTAGAAACAAAGCAACACTATTGCAAGAAGTCAGACATAGAAAGCAAGAACAGTCAAGATCCCATTTAAAACAAGCCATCTATTTAGTCTGGGTCTGTTTTTGTAGCAAGTTTATAGTTTTCTCTTCCAAATCAATTCAAAATCCTGGGTCTTGCTCTGCAACTGCAAGTGTTTCTTGCCCCAGGAGACTTTTTTGCACTGTTATCCTATTTCCAGATCTCAGCATTCCAACTGTAGTACAGTCATTTTAAAAATGCCAAGGAGCCAGAGTTTGATGGGGGTGTTTTACATGACTTGACAAATTTTAGCAAATTGCTTTTCATTAAACCTGGTAGAGCAGTGGAGGATGAGCAAAGGTTTGCTTGCCTGATTGCAAAAAATAAGGGTAGATCCATTATTTAATATGTATATATATTTTTTATTCATATATTTCAGTCAGGACATTAATTGACATTGATTAAGTCAGACATTCTTTGTTGCCTGCCTGAACAGACTATGCTTGATCATTTTGAAATTATCTACTGAAATAGCTATAAATAACTTAAACTTAAATTGTCCCTCTAACTCTGACATTTAGATCAACTTCATGAGATGCTCAAGCCACATAACTACCAGAAAAGGCTTTGGAAAGGTGGGACCCACCAAATCCTATTGCAGGAAAAAATAAAATAAAATAAAAATCTGTGTTCAAGAGCAATCAACAGACCCAACGAGTCAAGCAAGTTAAACAATAAAATATATTGTTCCAGTCAAAAAGGACTACAGTGTTTGTGTAAACACAAAACTGTTACATATTATATAACACTGTTGAAATATGCAGAAAATGTGTTTTCTTAATGTGGTGCTATGGTCAAGGTATAAGGAGATGAATCAAAATAAATGAGTGTTTGGAGAGAAAGGAAAGGGGAAAAAATGGTCGATATTATTCTGCCTAAAGCTCCAAGCCCCTGAAACACACACACACACACACACACACACACACACACACAGTATTATCCAGCTGTAGGACTGCTTTTGTATAAGGCTTTTGTGGACTAAACCCTGCTCCAAAATGCTTTGCACTCCAGTTCATACACACAGTCACACAAGTCGATATAGACATATACTGGCACACACACTTCAGCCCCAGCTGCAGCATTCATTCTGTCTCAATCTTATTTTCCTTTCAGGGCTGTAACTCCTCAACCGTTTAGTGTTTATCAGGAGGTGCACTCGCCAGCCGATTGTTTGAGCCCCTAAATGCATATTTCTTTAATTCCCCTGGGATTAAGAAAGTGTTCCACATTTCCTTGCAATCAAACTCTTGAAAAGACGAACAGAGAGCTTTGTCAAAGTCCTCACAGTACTTGACCTCAAATGAACATTAAGTTGCCTGCATTGAGTTCCTCACATTACAGCAGAAAGTTCTTCCAGTTCCCACCAATTTATCTTCAGTGTACAGTAAGATGTACATTGCGTATCCAATAGGGATTTTCAAAGTAGCAGACACAGATGTGTGAGCATGTCTCCACAGATGAATACAGTTCTTCCAATTTTCATTTTTGTAGCCAGATTCTTTTGAACCGTTGTCATACCCTTAATGCAAGTTGTTGTAAAACTTGATCAACCTGTAAAGTGCCATTCTTAGAGCAAGCCAAGTACAATCTCGAAAGACACTGAGATTAGAGTTGCAACTTCCTGAAAGGCAGGCTGGTTAAAAAAAACTATTCTATTATTCTTTCCTACAGTAAAATGAAACAGTCAAATTTCAGTATTAATGGTTTTAAAATTATTCTATCATCATAGCAATGGACAATATGACATTATTTTCTTTAAAATTAGTCAAGTATGTATTTCAAGCATTATACAACTTCATTAAGAAGCCGTCAAAGACACTTTGCCTCATGCTCACATATCAGATGCCCTGCCACTCCTAGTGTGAGTGCTTGGGGAAGGGCCCCTCAAAAATACCCTCCAACACAACCATGAGATCAGAGAGGCGACTCAGTCACACAGCGATGAGATCATGATATCCAATGGGACTAGCACAGACAGAGAACTAACGCCAGCCAAGGCTGCAGAAAGTCAGTAGGAACATTATACCATCACCCAGCGGTCAACAGTGTGATGTTGTTTATCACACTGCCTGTAGTCACGGACTTGTATAAGGAGAATATGATTCTGGAAACATTTCTTAAGGACATGAAAAGTGATGCAGAAGAAGCCAAGTCAGGGTTTTCCAGAGCTCAAGATACACTGCTGGGCTTTGCAATGTAGGAAAAAATGTTGTTGCAAGTTTATAATAATATCATCATATGAGTAAGGGAAAAGTATAAGTTAGAACAGCATCTGTAAAGCAGAATCAACCTTACTACCAATTTGTATTCCATCTCAAACATTATTTCACACACTGCTATTATAAGAGATGGACCTGTTAACTGTTAACACGATAAGTTAAATAGCAGACAAGGTTACTGTTAGTTGCATAATACTTTTTGCATGAAGGTGGAAACAACAAATGTGTTTCAACGCTTGAGGCAAAAAACACGCCATCGAGTACAACCGGCCTATGACAGAAGAGATGCTATCAGCTGGTGATGTGCGACCCAAAAGTAAACAAATTACTTTGCCAAATGTCACTGGAGCACTTGCTAATTTTACTCCATGTAAATGTAAATGGTGGATGAAAATTACTGATGTGCTTACATGGTAGAAAAGCAGAGTTTTAAGCAACTGGTTAAAAAGCCTGACCCAAGATACAACCAGGTAGAAAATATTTTTCAGTTTTATTATGTGACAATATTGTGCAGCTCCTGACAAGTTACAAGGTTAAGTTACTTTAGTTATGGTTAAACTAAAGTGTTAAGCAGTTATTTTATACGTTTACTTAAAATTTCCAGGGAAAACACTACCTAGACTGCTTCTGTGCTTACAGTTGACTTGTCACTGGATACAATGCTGTTTCACTAGTATTCCACTACTAATGCTGCTGCTGCTGGCACCTTGTTTCAATAGATCCACACTTTAAATTAGGTAGTGTGTTAATGACAGTAACTCACTGAAAAAGAACAATGCACAATCCCATTCATTTACTTACACTTGTAAATGCTGCACTACATTGATGCTGCAGCATCAGTAAAGACATTGTTCAGTATTTTTTTTTCTACATCATCAGAAATATTATCGCACATTTTCTAAAAATGTCGTGATGTAATTTTAAGGCTATATCACCCACCCTTAAATGTCAGTGACATAGACCCTGTCTTCAGTATGGATTAAAAACATAATATCTCATATAAAAGCATGTGCCCCCTTACAGCAATTTGATTTGTCATTTAAATAACAGTTAGCTTACAATGGTGACTAATGATAACCTTGCAAGTGGTTACATTTCAGTAAAGTATACCTGTAAGTTATAAATGTTGCACAGCATATTTTGTAACCTTAGGACATATACACTTTCCAAATGTATGCCAAATGCTTAAGAAAATAGTTGATTGGATTCTCAAACTAATATTTGGGAGGTGGGTTTCAAATGGACTATTATTATTATTATTACTATTATTATTTTAAGAGAAACATCTACATAAGTATAAAATAAGTATAAAAAGAGTCACACAAACATCCCTGAGTGACTTCAGTGAGCATCTGCTTCCATGCAGCTGGAAGAGCATGTTTCAGCCTGAAGACAATCCAAAACATCAAATCTCTTAACTGTATTCAATAATGGAGAAGAAACTGTCATACCAGTCATTAGAAAAATTGTCTGATGGTGTGACTTTCAGCACTTTGCCTTCTCCTCTCCTCTTCCTCCTCTGGCCTGTTCGTGAAGATCAGGGAAAAGTGGATGGGGTTTGTAAAGGAGGTTTACAGTGTCACTTCCAAAGTCAACTCATGAGCCTGGCTGGTCATAAATTTGCCCTTCCCAGATGCAGCTGCGGTTGTAACTGGCCTGGTTGGATCTCTCTCCCTATTCTTTTCAGTGTTTCTCTCATATCCCAGTGGATTCCTGACATTCCTAATATATACACCGACATCCTGTATCTGCCACTTTGACATTCTCCTTTGTCATGTTTGTGTCTAAATGTATGTATATATGTGTAAAACAACAACCTGATGTGATGGAAATTAATGTGATATGGGCATCCATATCACATTAACTGATAAGAATATCCTGCTCTATACATTTATTTATAAATTATAGATTTATAAATTATATATGGTTATATATTTACATATGTGGCAACAGTGTCAAATATTCACACACTACATTGTGTTGCGTCTTGGCCATTTTTAAGTGTTAATAACAATAATAACAATAATAATAATAATAATGATAACTGCATAGAAATTCTCTCTGAAGACACATCTGACAGCCATACATTTTTTTTCTGCACTGAACAGTGAACCTGAGCAGACATACACATATGTCTGCTCAGGAAAACAAAGGTCACATTTAGGTTGCAGGAATGTCTTAGCTGTGTGTCATTTCCCTTTTGACAGAAACTGGAAGCTCTGAAAAGTCTGCTCTCAAGCCTTGATTTCAGCAACAAGTCAAGCACTACATAACTACACATAAACTTAACAATTAAAAATATATAACCAGCAAAGTATTTAAAGTTTGTGTTTTGTTTTAGATTACTCCAAAATAAGGATTTGTACAATTAAGTTGGTCTTCCTCTGCATTTACATGTTTCTATGAGCTACTCTCTGTCATGCATGCATCCAAAAATGGAATCTTCCTATCTGAGTAACTTCCATAATTAGAGTAGAGAAAAGGTGTAAAGATTTAACAGATATCAAGTTAGACCTGCCAGTGTCTTTGCAGTTGCTATAACTTAAGCAGGGCAGTTTCTGTGTATTTTGCAGACAAATCTTTCTACTTGCTCTTTCTACCTTCCACCTTGTTTATCTGAAAAGACTAGATAAAGTGGCAGTAGCAGCCCTGTTACATGGATGGCGCTGCTCACCATATCTTATTGGATACACTGTGAGACAGAGAGAAGCCCGGGGAGAAAAAGAGTGCCAGAGATGGAGGGAGCAGTGTGTAGATTCCAGAAGTCAGCAGGGGGGTTCCCTCGAAAACCTTTCGGACAGCATCAAATCCCATGGCAGGCTGAAGTTTGGAGTCAGGGCTCCAGTTTTCCACCCATGAATTCTTATCCTATCATCATTAAGGCTTGGGTGCCTTCCATAAATGACTTATATGTAATTCTATTGCAGGAAAAATATAGCCGCAAACACTTGTGTGACAGTATCTTAATATCATAAAGTTCATTAAATAAATTAATTTTTATAAATTTCTATCAAATTATATTCAGGTTGGCATGTGTAATGCTAAATAAATAAGATCACTAATAAAAAAAAATTGCACTGCCACAAAAAAATAAAAATAAAAACAATTTAAAAATGTATTAAATGTTTTGCATATGTCATTTTTCCAAACTATGACATTATGTCTATATTAGAAAATATGTTGTAAGATAAATTTCAGCCCTAGTTACATATATGAGCAGACAGCTGAGGCAGAGCTATTGAAGAAAACCACTTGAAAACACAGGCCTTCAGCTTCCTCAAAGGTCACCAGGTCAGCATCACTGGTGAATCTCTCACTTTACTGCCACAGGCAGGACCTAGGTGAGGACTCACTGTTAGCTTTCCACTGACCTTTACGTTATATTCATTATGAGCATGACTTGAGACAAAAACATAATTGCATCGCCTGACAAAAACGACAATGGTCTGACATGTTGCACAAGCCAAGCGAAGTGGGAACATGATTCATTGTGTGGGTATTCTTTGTTCTCAGCTGACAGAAAAATATGCCACTACTGTGGGGAGCTTTGTTGAGTTTATCCACTTCACTAATACAGGCAATCTTTTTTTCCATGGGAAATAAGACACGTCAAAATGTGAGAAAAGTGCTCCCTACACAGATGTTAGGAAATCCAGAGTGACAAAACCAAACAGCTGCATAAAACTTTGTGTGACGCAAGAGATAGTGCTGCTAAATAAAAAAAAAATATATTAAAAAGACATCATTAAATAAAACAATTACAAATACAAAAGCAGCACATAAATTAGTATGGCAGATATATGGCAACAAATAAATAGCGAAGATAATCATATTTCCAGAGCTACATTCTTTTAGTGAGAGCTGTCAGCACATTTTGGGACTTTCTCTCCATTATTGCAGCATGGGGCCTTCGCTCTGACCACAGGGCACATTGCTCGCTGAGAGCCACACAAGGCAGGAAATGTTTTCCTTGGCAGATGCATGTCGAATTACTGCTGAAGCACATAACTGCTACAATATCCGTGACACCGTCCCTAATAAGCAAGCTAATAGGTCTGTTGAGTAATGGGCATGGGGGCCAGGGCAATACACAGCATTATGGGAAAAAATGTGGTGAATATATGCAGAATATGCAGTGAAAAACATTTCATTCAATTTAGGAATTTACAATGTAGATGGTGATCCAAACACACTGCTTCTGTTTTGCTGCCTGGAGACTCAATATCATATTGTTTAGAAAAGAATGGCATTCATTCTTCAAAACGGAATTCAACCTGAAATTCAGAGCATGTCGTCCCAAGCCAAAAGACACACAGTTATTTTGCTAACAGTTTGTTTTGTCTATGTATCCATATTTAACCTGTGCAAGACAACTAAATAACATTTCTAAAAGCATTAAGTCATGGATTTACTATTTCATGTATGCCTTTAGAGATATTCTAAGTTGATATTTGATTTAGCTACCTGATTAAAGACCACCCATCAGCGCTTTAACAACATTAACAACACTAAAGACCTTCAAAGTGGCTTTGCATTGATTGTGGTTGCTTGAATAACTTGAGTTGTTGGCCACTGATGACCTCGCGGATGGCAATAAAAGGGGAGCTGCAGGGGATGCAAAGACTTTAAGGGACAGGCTGCTCTGTTTAGGGGCAATGGGGGGAAAGCAGGCCATGCATGGGCTCAGTCCTGCCTCATTTTTCAAGTCATAAATCTGGATTTGCCACAAGGCTGTCAGGTTGAACTCAGAGAACAGCTGGAGGCAAACTGAAAGGCAGACGCAGCAACAGTGAGATCGACAGTAAGAGAAGGGGTTGTTCATTAAGGACAAAGAGAGACTGAGACAAAAAGATATGAGGGCAGTAAATCAGAGATGATGAAAGCAGAGACGATTACAAAAACACAACTTCTACCCAAAATGAAACAGACAGATATATGCACAGCTGAGACAGGTGTGAGAGTTTCGAGGCCATACAAGACATCACTACCCACCTTGGTGTTTATTTGTCCACCCCTTCTCCCCCCTCCAGGCGCTCAAAGGGTAAACGTCTATTCTGGTTTAGGGTTACAGCCAAGCTGCCTTGAACCCCCGGGCTTCGAGCGCACATGCCATTCCTGGCAAGCCGACGCACTCCCTGGCGTGCATCACCTGCCCCTGACCCCCACAGGGAGGAAGGGGTCCCTCAGTGCTTTCCTTGTCAAAAACCCCACCCCCACACCTTTGCTGATCCAGTACTCCCCCACCCCTCCCCACATACCCGTGACACAGAATGACACACCTGCCCCTCTTTCATGCCCTACTCCAACTATTATTACAGGCTTTATAAGGGTTTAAGTGATGATCAGAGGATGGCCATGACCTCAATAGGTCACTAAGCTAGGCCAGGCAAAGCTAACAGTTAAAGGAGCTGTCT
Source organism: Heterochromis multidens (assembly GCA_015108495.1). Lineage (NCBI taxonomy): Eukaryota > Metazoa > Chordata > Actinopteri > Cichliformes > Cichlidae > Heterochromis > Heterochromis multidens. The sequence continues at coordinate 21,976 of VUQS01043305.1, forward strand.
GGCACGCTGACAAAACAAGGCGATGACAGAGTCTGTCTGAAAGCGCCACTACCTCCGGCTGCTCTGTTTTCCACCTACCAGATCCACTATCAAACAGTCATTCAGGGGGCCATACGATGGCCAAACCATCTGTCGCCAAACATCTTTCAGCAAAATGTTGTACAGGAATGTCACCTCACCTTCCCAACACCTGTTTGGAATTGACATTTTCCAAAGATTCACTATGGAAAGACCTGCAGTATAGTTATGTTACCGCTACAAACTACATTATTTTAGGATTGAAAGCTAAAAACACAAAAAATTTACAAAAAAGTAAAAAAGTACACATGAAGATTCATTCAATTTAGCGCTCAAAGTTCTAATAAAGTGTGTGATGCTTAAGTTACAAATTACAAATTAAAGCTGCAAGCAGCAATGATTGGGCTCTCATACCTTTGTGCTTGTTGAGGTGTGCTGCAATCAAGGTGCAGTCAAGGCTTTTTTGAATGTCTTGGGATGTTAAATGAGGTTACTAAATTTCATATATGTAGGTGAAATGTAGGGCTTTTTTGTTGAAATTTTGTGGCGGTGCTGTAGAGCCATTTTGCCACACCCACATGCAAGACCCATAAAAAATTTAAGTTGTTAATATGTCTCAGGTGTGTGCCATATTTCATACATTTTTAAGCACCCCTAGCCCCTCTACGACGACTTCCTATTTACCATACCGATAGGGCGCCATTCTGTGAAAGCTCAGAATTCTCAAAATAAAGCAACGTCTCATGGTCTGAAGGTTTTTTGACCACATTTGAGGTAAATGAGGTTAGCGTGCTGGAGAAGTATATCAAAGTATAAAATGTAATTTTCTGTTGCCAACAAGCAGCCCTTTGCTGAATATTTCCATGTACATGTGTTCAGAACAGGAGTATTACATATATGAAGTTTGGGCCAGATTGGAAAACACACAGTTGAGCTAAAACAACTTTCATGGCAACAGACCGAGTCTGCCATGCTACCAGGGAAATACCTTCTGATGTTAACTCACAGTTTTCACAATAAATAAATCATATCATATTCTTAAGGTTTTCCAGGTGAAATTTTGGGTGTCTCTCCTATACCAGGTGGTAGAAGTCCATCAAAGCATGAAACATGACTCCCTGTAGCCACTAGATGGCACTATAATGATTGCCAAAAACTAATATGTAGATGTGTTCAAAAGCTTTGCAATTTAGCATCATCAAGGTCTCTAGATTAGACCAACCAAATATGATGTATATCCCATTAAATATCAAGAAGGAGTGTGTAAGGCCCCAGTCATGCAGGTGTATAGACTGGTCTGTAACTCCCTGTTCACTAGGAAAAAGAGTGCATTCTGCAAGTGGTTGGCAAGTGGTTGCTGGAGGTTGCTGGCAGTTGTCAGTGTGAAACTGGTTGCAAAGAGGTACAGTATACATTGCTGCACTGAAAACCTCTTTGTGATTGCTTTGGTCGCTAACAGGTTGCTTCTGACACTAGTAGCTTGCATAGAAGAAACTGACTCATCTGCAATTAATCACAAACTACTCTCCAAGCGGTAATGAAAACTGAAAAACTGCAACACAAATCAGAAACAGAGAACGTTTAAAAGTTGTGCCTTTTGAAATGTGGTTGCAGTGGTAAGGCACAACTTTTGAACTTTTGAAGGCGAAAATTCTCCGTTTCCAATTTCCATGGTACTTTTTCCCAAGTTTCACTACAGCTCGGAGAGCAAACAGCAAGTGTTTGCAGACAGGTCGGTGTCTTCCATGCAAAGTAGGGGCGACTGTGGCAATCTGCTAGTGACCAAAGCAATCACAAGGGGTTTTTGGTGCAGCGGCCTCTTTGCAACCAATTTCACCCAGCAACAGCCAGCAAAGTCCAGCAACCACTCACCAACTGGTTGGGGAATACACATTTTTCCCTGGAGATTGCCAGGGGATTGCCAATGGGTTTAGAAGCTTTTTTATACTATCCTGGCATAATAAATGTCTTTCATAACTGTACATGAAACTAATTATCCATCCATTCATTTTCTTCCACTCATCCAATTCAGGGTTGCAGGGGGGCTGGAGCCTATCCCAGCTGTCATAGGGTGAGAGGCAGTACACCCTGGACAAGTCACCAATCTGTCGCAGGGCTAACACATAGAGACAGACAACCATTCATGCTCACATTCACACCTACGGTCAATTTAGGATCACCAATTAACCTAACCCCATGTATGTACGTGCAAATACAGAAGATATTACTGGCTCTAATTTAAGCTCAGATACTTGAAGTAAGAATTTGCAAAATTAGTAACCATGCTTGTAAATCACATAGTACAATATGAATTTAGGATGTGGAGAAGAATGAGTAATTAGAGTGGATGCCCCTGTTTCCATCATACTCCACATTATGGAACCAAGTGGAGTTTTACACCAGTGCAGGGAATGAAAGTGATGTGAAATATGACCACAAGGAGCAGTGATGAATGTGTGTTTGTGTGTGTTTGGAGAGAGAATGTGAAACAATTTTTTCTGACCATATACAAGTACAGTTCATAATGAGAAGTGTGTGGCAGTTAATATTTATCTCTTTTTGCCCCACAACAAGTTACAAAAGTCTAAGAATTAAAAGAGGCTCATAGTTGGCATTTCATTACATCTTCACAAAAGTCTGGTTTCAAGAAACCATTATGTCACTGGCAAATCAGTAAAAGTAAAAGAATCTTTGCAAAAACATGTTTAAAATCACCCCATATTTCAATGAACACAGTAATTTCCCACAGCTGTGAATGCATCAGAAAGGTTAATTGTAAATTAATTCTTCGAACAGGTTGTTTAGCACAATCAAAGAGTTTGTAGCCAGTGTTGATACTATGCTGTGAGTGCACAATATTTACCTATAGCAAAGTAAAAAATGCATTGGGAATGTGCTACAAAAGAAAATGAAGTTAATATTAGTCACTGGACATTGACTGGATCCCACCTCAGTTGTCTTTTCTATTGAGGCAACAGCTAATTCATGGAGATACCTTCACACTATTTGTTTTATAAGCCAAGACCAACATTTGTGTTTATCAGTAAATGTAAAAAAAATAATACATTCAATTTTAATTTATAAATTTAACACTTTAACACCCTGTAACATACAAAAATCAGATGTGACTTAGCAATTAATGAGTGTCACCAGTAAGCCAAATTATTTGTATGGTTGTCAAGAGTCTTTACAACCAAATGCCCATTGTCTGTTTTCTGATTTGAACTCCAAATTGCACCTTTTTCTCCAGCTCAAGAGGCAGATGTGTTGTGGGTTGCTACTGTCAGACATATTTCCATTCTTATTAATTTGAAGTGTTATGTGCTGCATGTGTGTAGCAACTGGATTTGACTTAAACCTCTGTGTCTGAAAGTGTAACATAGTGTTTAATTGAATCTGAGACTACTTGACTTGTTTAATTTAAGGAGAATTATCCTCAACCCTGTTGCACATGTGAACATCATCATGTCCTTCACACAGATAGTAGACTATAGAGATGGGCGTACCGTACATCTTGCCCTCATCTGAGAGGATGATCTTCCTGCGGCCACAGGGTGGGTAGATGGCCAGGGCCTCCTGGAAGCTCTGCTCTATGTCAGGGCTCCACACACCCTCGGCATCATTCTCCAGGGGTTTGTCGAGTCCGTCCCCCAGCTCCTCACTCCCACCCCTGGGGGAGGGAGCTGGCACCCACTCTGCAGACGTGGTGGGACGACGGACAGGGGACCACAGAGCGATTGGTGGAGGGTCTGGGTTTTGTGGTAGATGGTGGGAAGGAGATGGAGGTTTCTGCAGAGAGCAGATCTGCCTGTATGAAATCCACAGGTGTGATGATGATGTTGGGTCTGGATTTAGCAGGACAAGAAAGAAAGACAGAAAGGGAAACAAATTGAAGTGGTGCTGTGTTAGTTTAGAGAAAGTCTGGGCTTGTTATTTAACAAGGACACACACTTGGTATGCTTTTAAACATTTTATATCATTTATACTGTTATTAAAACAGTAATAATACAAAGTTTCCCATAATAAGCATTTGTCAAAACCAATGAATGTCATTATCAACTAATATTTTAGGATTTTGTTTTTATACTTTATTCCAACGCAGCGCATCACTGCAAACTTTATCAAAGTACTGCCAACTAACCAGTGTAACCTACACTAAACTGCCTGGTATTTGCAACCACTGAATAACACAAAACTAGTATACTTCAATTTGTTTTGCAAGGCGTTTCACAAAAACATAATTTAGCATAATTTTTATGGATCCAATATCTGAGTTAAAAACTCAGAAAAAAACACCAGCACCATGAATGCATCACAGCGATGAGAAGGAAAAAGGGATGTTTTGAAGGTGTAAGGGGCAATGGGATGTCATTATTTTCTTATTACTGAGCAATGCCATCATTACTTAGCTTTGACAAATCTGAGCATACAGACATAATTCAGTGTGACTTACACTTAGTGAGAATATTATTCCATATATTGTGTTAATTTTCTTAGAAAAAAATTAATGAAAAAATAAATCATGTTGAGAATCACTTCATTTTCTGAGTAATATCTTCAGCCTTCCAGACTGTATACGATTTTTGGAATTTAAGTTGGTGCTTTTTTTTTTATGCTAGAAGTGTTTTGTAAAATAAATGTCACTGAGACCAAGTGCTTACCCATGTTAGCAAACCTAGCTGCTAAATTAGAGCCATTATAGGTACAAAGTGATTATGCTAGATGATCACATCAGCTCAACATCTGCTAACCCTCACTGGCAGAAAAGATAAATAATAAGGTTAATGCCAACATGAAAACAAATAACAGAGGACATGTGGTGTTGGAGGAGAGGAGGGGTGTGACAAACGAGGCAACACATTAAAGTTGCATCATATTGCAAGTTGCATCCTCAGACACACTTAGACCCAGATGCCAAGTGGAATCACAGCAGGATATTAAAGCCATGGGGCTTTTTTAGGATTGTCCATTTCTTCATCAGTGCTATAAAGTGACTTTGTTATTAAAATCCTCAGCTGAGGTCCTAATCAATGTGTTTATGCATTGTTTTGGGTGTAAGAGTGTTACAATAATAAGACGAGTTATTAAAATAATTAACTTGGCATTCCTTTGACTGTTTGTGACAGGAAAAAAAAAAATTCCAAACAGTGCTGCAATCCAAAGGGAAGGGTGACAGTACAGGGATGTTTGACTTGCAACAGATTCACATCCTGTTTTCCCTACACACCAATTTCTTTAGGATATGCACACAGTGCTTATATATTTGGGTGGAGAGAATGAGACAGTTGTCGGCTCCACCGCTTCCTCTTGACAAATGGAGAAGGAGGAGAAAAATGGAAAACAGGCACAATGGTAGGACACAGTGAAGAAAGAGCACCAAACTCATGAGTCAATACAAACAGGGGTTTTTTCTCAGTGACTTTTTCCTGCCAGTGTTAAACTAAGAGCCCTCGATGGCCATTTAGGGCAACAATGAGAAAAGCAGTGACCATTACGTCAGTTATAATGCCAAACATGAGTGTGTGTGTTACATATTGAGAGTACACGGATCTAAAATGCAAGGCTGTGATTGGGAAGAGATCTGGGGAGTGAGTAAGACTCTCCAGCCAGTCCTCCCCCCACCACCCCTGCACTTCCTTTGAGCCCCCTGATGTTACACAAAGCTTCCTGTAAGGCGTCCGGCCAGTCAGCTATTCTCCTCATCAATTTCTGCTTCTCATACACGTGTATATACATGTGTACAAACAAAAATGGATATGGATTGAAAAAAACACAAACAAAACAACTTGAACCCACACAAACACCAACACAGGAAAAAAGAGTCACAAAACACTAAAAGCAGTATGCTATATTTACTAAGAGAGCAGACTGTCCAAACACAAACCTACGAGCAAATCTCCACAGTATTTAATTCTGCTAATACTATGATTAAACTTCAAGTGTTTCACTGTCCAAAACTATACATTAAAATTCAATTCAATTTCAATTCAATTTTATTTATATAGCGCCAAATCACAACAACAGTCGCCTCAAGGTGCTTTCTATTGTAAGGTAAAGACCCCACAATAATACAGAGAGAAGAGAAAACCCCAACAATCACACGATCCCCTATGAGCAAGCACTTGGCGACAGTGGGAAGGAAAAACTCCCTTTTAACAGGAAGAAACCTCTGGCAGAACCAGGCTCAGGGAGAGGCAGCCATCCGCCGCGACCGGTTGGGGGTGAGGGGAG
>VUQS01043306.1:0-25104 GCA_015108495.1 Heterochromis multidens
TGTCATTATGCAATGTACTGTTTATAAGGCTGGGGAAGTCTGCAGTCAGCTGAGACTGAAGAAGTTACCAGTTGGCAACGAAACGTTTCTCCCATTAAAAAACGCCACGTCCAGATGAACAGATTCAACTTTTTGGGCATCTAGGATAAGAATGTATGAGAAATAGAAGAACTTTAATTATGCCAACAATGGGCTGTTTCACATCTGTCCCCTAATGGGAAGCGAAGTACCAGTGTTAGTCCTGGATCTCCTGAAGTCCGCCACAAGCCCCTTTCTTTTTCTGGTGTTGAGCTGTAGATGGTTACCACCCTAAGATTCTCTGAGCCATCCTACCACCTGATACTTTCAACAGCTGCACAGAAAACATCTGGGGGTGTCGGAAGTGTACCGGGTGAAAAAGGGATACTGGGGTGAAGATACAGCCCTGTGCATTACATTCAGATTCCTGTGCTCAATCACTTTCAAAGTATAGGATTTAAAGTGATTTCTAAAGTTCACATTTCTTCATATTACAGACTGGCTCCAGATGGTTTGATGCTCATTTTAGGAGGCAAACTTTAGCACACCCATGTAACTCAAAAAGTTTAGCATAAACCATTTTCTCCACACTTTTGAAAGTGGTTTTGTGGCTATGACTTTAACTTGTGTTCCCAGATTTTGGGGTTTATTTTGGGGTTTAGTGATGACTTTGGCGGCTAGCCAGTACACTCACATCAATTTACATTTAGATTACATCTGTTTGTGTGTGTGTGTGTGTTTTAGACAGAGCACAGGGGGTGGGCGGTGGACTAGAGGCTTCTCTGGGAAAACACAAACTCCAAACAGTAGAAGTCACTGGAGTGCAGACTGATCGAGACCCAGAGCAGGACCCCACATTCCTCTGTAACCCTCTGCCTCATCCCTGTTGCCTCTGCTGCTCACTGAAAGGGCGAAAGAGGCAGTGAGGGAAAACTGCAAAAGAAGGTCAGACAAAAGAGATGGCAATAATGTTTCTTATGTGACTCTCAGAGACATGAATAGGATGACCAAGACTGTGGAGCTCCTTCAGCATGACATTCATGGTCCGAGTCACGTCTTCTCAGGGTCTCTTCTGTACATCTGCAGGATGTCCATCAGTTTGCAGGCAGCAGTAGCAGCTTCCTGCTTCATGACTCATCAGTCTGCTTCTGTCTGAGAACTCGCCAAGATCCTGTGTGAAATCATACAGTGGACCTTTGCTTTTAGTACTAATAAAGCTGGTCATTTTTTTCTATTAGTCATCAGTAGTTTAATCAAACAGGCAGATTACCAGTTTCTTTGTCACTTGTACTCCACCCAGATTGTCTGAATTCCTGTTTAATCCGTGTTTTTTCTCTGCATATTTATCTATTTATTTATTCACAATATTTCAGGAAATGGTCAAAAATTTCCATCGAAATCCACCAGTATACATGACAATGTCATAAAAATCAATTTCTCACATACAAACAATAGTGTCAGATTCTGTTTCAGTCCATTCAACTTACACAACCCAGTGTTGTAGGAAAATGTGTAGCTATGTTAGGTCACAGTATATAATGTAGTAGTTTCACATAAACGCTCTCTGACTGTGAGAACATTTTAATGGCCTGTTCTTTCCAACACTAATATCACCTGATTGTTTCTATGTCAGATGAAAAGACAGACAGACATGAATTAGCATTAAGACAGTAGAGGGGTACCACATCAAAAATATATGCCCCAAAATTCAGCCTTAATTGTAAAAATCCTACATTTTGCACTGTGGACCTATTACAGATTTTGCTGGAAGCCATCTCGCCTGAAGTATGACTAACATCAGCAGAAACACAGAAAAGCAAAGAAATCATTGGATTCTCTAAATCTTTAACTAGCCAGTGTGTAAAGCTTTTTCTTCTGAGTAACTGAAATATGATTAAATAGTAATTAAAAGGTGCACCTTTGTGATGGGATCTTCTCAACGATTATAGCATTACATCATAATTTTATGGGATTACGACACGAAGAACAGAAGAAGAACAGAACAGAAGTGATAAAAGGTTGTCCGTAGACCTGTTTTCTTTTGACACCATGAATCAGCTATTGAGTACTAGAGAAAGACTTATCAGCTGCACCCTTATTCACAAGGCACCCCCCCAGCTTCAGTATTAGTGTCATCTTCTACCAGCCTAGCAGCATTTTGTCTTTTTCGCCTCCATCTTGAAACAAGTTAATTCAATTGGAAACAGGTTAAAATGATCTTTTTAGCTTTTTTTGTGTCTTCCTTTTCTTTTGATACAAAATATCTTCCTGGGCTGAAACACTGAAGAAACATGCCAGTGGGTGTATTTATTATGATTAATGCCATCATTACATATAATCACCATGGTGAAGCAATGCTCAGTTTGTGGCCCATGTGGTTATGAAAGTGGCTCTTTGTCACAACCACTGTTGTTGTGACGGAGTTTAGAAGAAATTCAGATTGCTCTCCCACTCTTTCCCCGAGCCCCCTCACCATACCAGTGGCTGCCGAAAAGCCCCCCGTCCTCTGGAGCAATTCAGACAATAGCTCTCTCTCATGTTGGGCAGACTACCCCCAAAACAACTTGCTCTTGAGTGTGGCCTTCGGAAAGAATGACTCCTTTTCCTCTTTCCTTCCTTTATGGTCTTCTTAGCCCAGCACCACATCCCTCTGTGCGCTGGTGAGATACACAGAAGTCGTGTGCAATCATCAGTTACTGAGGAATGGCGCACACAGGGGTGCATGGTAAGGGCAGGCTCAAGTCAGTGCATGAGAACAGGAAGTCTACAGAAGCCAGGTTCAAGGGTAAAATTAAGCATGAGATAAAGGGAGAGACTGAGCTGGTGTGTTGACTTATTCGCAGCATAACAAGCAAGAAAATGTTCCACCCTAAAAGCACTTGGTAGCTGCTTTCACCTTCAATAGCACAATAAATTCAATTCTCCTTCAGTATATGAAAACAGCTAGATTGGTTACTAAGACCAAACTCCACCTGCCAGAATCTCTAAAGCTCATAGATTTACTAATTTTAACATTTAAAACAAACACGAGTAACAGCCACAAGCTTTTCTTCTGTGGAGGTTACATCAAAGTCCTACAAGTTACTACAAGTCTTACCACTCAGCAGGCATATGAGCATTTATTTGGGCAGTGTTTTTTTTTTTTTTTAAGCATTTTCCAAATTAACTTTAATCTTGGTGGTCATCGGGGCATAATGAGGATTAAAAGCAAATACTTAAAGTTTTCTGACTTTGCCCCATGAGGTTTTTAAAAGCTTCTTCTAGCTATAAAAAGTTGTCAGTTGTCTTTATTGTTACAGCATTTTCACACAGACTACGCATGTCATGCTTAACTGCAAATCAGACCCAAGGTGCAGGCTCAGACATCTAGTAATGGGTTTAAAAGGTTTATTGAACAGATATTGGGTATTTACAGAGAACTGGTCAGTAACTGGGGTTCGTAATATTATAGGGTCTTTACCTTACAATATAAAGCACCTTGAGGCAACTGTTGTTGTGAATTGGTGCTATACAAATAAAATTTAATTTAATTGACTGAGGAAAGGGCTCCCACTACTGGAGGGGTACCAGAGTCTCTGCCAGAGAAGAGAGGAGTCACTAATGGCCAAGGATGAGCAGTTAAGTCTCCATTTGTTATGAGATGTAAGTGTGAATCCTTACTTGTGGTTTTCTTGAACAGGAGTTGTAGAGGGACTGCTGGTGGGCAGAAGGGATACCTTTGAGTAGCGAGTAAGTCAGTGGAGAGTGGGCGGGCAGGTGAGATGCAAGAAAGACTTCTGTTTGTAACAGGTAAGTCCAGCTGTTAAGCTCAGGTTTGTCTCACAGGCGGTATCCATTAAACTACTCAGTGGAACACAAATCAGGCTTCAGGCAGGTTTCTAGAGAGCAGATGGGGCAAACCAGTTACTGGTTGGAAAGCCCAAGTGTTAACTAGTAACAAGGGAGGCCTCAGTACTACCATCTGGTTCTTAAATACCATGAGCTGATTAGATGACAAGCAACAGGTGTGGGAAAGAAGACTGTGAAGGAGCGCCAGCCCACACTAAACCTGAGAGCAACAGAGACAGAAGGAGAAGAAGTAGAGAGAAAGAGATAGAGAGAAGGAAAGCAGGAAGAAAGCCCAAGCCTGCCCAGCCATAACATCATGTTCCTTCTGTGCTGCATCTCTCTCTTATAATATCTCTCCTTATGTGCAAAACTTGGCCAGCTACTAATCAACAAGGAGACTCCAGGGCTGTATCCCAACTTATAGCTAGTCAGCTATGTTAACTATTTAATACTGTTTTGTTTGAGTGTCTGAATTCTGACTTTGAAACTTGAAGTAGTCCTCAAGAATTCCCACAAGCAAACAGAGAATGTAACAATCCCACAATACAATTTATCATAATTAACACATGTGAAACTACAGTGGCCTGGATTTAAATGCTGGCTGAGATCTTAATTTATGCTCACTGTAAACGACATTTAGGAATCAGTGAGAGAACTATTAGGGGCTCACTAGGTCTGAATGATTCGTGTTGTGTCGTACAACTGTAGAGGGCTACGTTTGGGCCACAGTGATAAAAATGTTGCATGGTTGTGGACACGCTTCTGGACAACTGTGATATACTGTGTTTACAAGAGACATTTTTGACAGAGCAAGATCTGGAACAATCAAACTTTTTTAATGAAAATCTTCATGGTGTTGGTGAGTCTGCTGTGGATTTTGGTAAGGGAATTATTCAGTGTGGTTAGGCTCAATGATGACTAGTGTATTGCTATACAGTTTTCACATATGTTCTGCTTATGGTGTGGAGCATGATATCAGATATGATACCTGTAAGAGTGATGTAATGATTTGTAGAACCAAGGAGGACAAACATCAAAGATTTCCGGAGTTTAAATTGTCAGATAATAATCTTACTGTCTGTAATAAGGTCAAATATCTTGATATTTGTGGGCAATGTCGGATGATGGATGGATAAGCGAAAATCCTTTTACGTAAATGTAATGCATGTACAGATAGAGTGAAGATCTCTTTATTTAGAGCATATTGTACACCTCTGTATATGGCACACCTGTGGACAAATGATAGGAAAGCGAGTTTAAGGAAGCTTCATGTAGCTTATAATGACTCCATGAGGTTATTACTATTTGAGAGACCAAGATGACTCAGTGCAAGTGAGATGTTTGTAGCTGCTGGAGTAAGTACATTTGAAGCTTTATTAAGAAATCTCATGTGTAAATTTATTTGTGGGGTCAACACGTCTGAGAATGAGATCATTGTGGGCTTAACGGATACAAGGTTTGGCACCAAACGTTATCAATCTTCAGTTGTTTCTTTGTGGGAAGGTGATTTTATTTGTTTTTATCTTGTTTTTGTGTTATGTGATTTGTTTTGTTTCTATGAACTATGAGTCTGGGATAAATGAAGATTGATTGATGTATTACAACTATTACTGTGTGTTAAGGTGCACAAACACAAAACACAAGATCGGCTGGAGATTTGTTAGCAGTTAATTGGTATTATCTAACAGTTTCTAGCTGGAGGTTTTCCCCTGTCAGCAACTTGAAAAATGACCTTATAAACTCTTTCAGGGTTTTTCAGTTGCTGGGAACTTTGTGGGGGAAGGTATGGTGCTTTTTCCCTCTTCTGTTTGCCTCATTCCCAAACCCAGCGGCCCCCTGATATTCCCAAATGCCCTGTCCAGGATGTATCATATTAAATAAAGGGTGAAAAGGGGACATTCTTGAAATTTGTCCATGAGGAATTTTAAGGGGCTGTTAGGGTTTTCCCAATGTTTCTATGTTTATCTCCTATACTGTACTCACAGTCTTTGTGGCACACCCACATTGGCAACCTTAAAGATTCAGTCTTAATGACCTTGACTGGCAAAACAATGTAGCTGTTTTGAGAACAGTTAGTTCTCCGCTCTCAGTGCAAACCATAAGGATTGTGCCTCACCCTAAAGGAAATGAAAGCATCAACACTGTGGTTTGCATCCTTTACATTAATGTATAAACACCAAATGGTCATTTCGTAAGTTACTTTTAAAAAAATAAATAAATGCTGTGAGTAGATAATAACAGATTTGATACTCTGACAGAAACCTTTAATCCTTATTTTACAGGAAATCTATTGACTAACATGAAATCTCTGCTGTAAAGCATCCATAGAGGGTCAAACAATGGCAATTGTTTCCTGCTCTGTGGCAGCAATACGACACTTCACAGAGGATGTTGTGTTTGGTTTCCTACAACAGAAGACAAAGCTGACACAACATCACGGCAGGATCTTACACAGAGAGAGGGATGTTGACCTGTGCTGTTAAAATCTTTAATTTGTGGTGTGCTTTACCTCAAACAGATAAAGAGGCAGCACTCAGTGTTAACAAAAAGGTGAAAGACTGCAGTGATAGGGACTTTTTTGAGGTCAGTTGTTCCTAAAAACCATATCTGGTCACATCAACACAGAGAGTTTTTACATTCAGGCAAAGTTACCCTAAGTTCTCTCACGACCTCTTTATTTAGCTGCCACCAAATAAAAATAAATCAAACACGAAAGCAGCTTGAAATAAATCACTGACGTGGCCAAGAACACAGAAAAACAAATCTCAATTTTGTGAGGCCATGAACACAACCTTGACAAAATGTTCTGGTCCAACTAGAATTCAATAAAGCACTTAAAGTCAGTTATTCATTTTGTACTGGACAATGGCTTCATTTCCTCTTTTCAAGGCATATCAAACCACAATAATATGGTTTGGTACAACTGTACCATCCTTCTGGGAATGGGAGGATTCTCAGGGTCCAGCAGTGTGTCAGAAGCAGACCTCGCCTCCACTTGCCTCCTCCTTTTGAAGCGGCTCTGACCTGCAGTCAGAGGGAATCTACTTGGCAGAAGTAACAGCTGGCAGACGCAGTGGTATTTTCCAGTGGCAAAGGTTACAGAGATCAGTGTGCATGACATGTCGCACCATCCTTTGATCGGTCTCCAGCAGCATGGACCGTGATAGTTCACACGGGATCAAATAATACCAAAATTAGGCGCCTGTTTGTGCAAGGTCTGGGGAAGTGTTGTAATGAAACACACACTGATCTGCTAATCAGGTGATCACGTCTATACCAAACACCAGGATTAACCTGAAGAATATCTTTTTTATTTTAGCTGCTCTGGAGGGTGAAGAAAATTAGTTTTCTATCGTTTTGAAATCATTAAAGAGCATTTAAAGGCTGCAGGACACTTTTCTGTTGCAAAGTCTTTGTTTTGTCTGTGTCTGTTTAGATTGTCTATAGTTCTGTTTGGGTTCACGACTTGGCACAGCCTTGTAGTTTTAATACTGTGTGATATCAAAGTAACAAGGCAAAACATCGACAAAACATTAGTAATGGAACACTTGGTGAGGAAATGTATACTACTGCTACTACTACTATTAATAATAATAGTAACTAGTGCTTTTCATAATGTTACAAAGTGCTTACCAGCAGCATCAGAATAAAACAAAATGAGAAATGTAGGAAATAAAAAAAGACCATTCAAAGCTTATTAAAAACTCAAATAATATCAGGAGAAGCTTTCTCATAAAAGTAGGTTTCAAGACATGACTTACAGGAAGTGACTGACTCCGCCAGCCTGATTTCCTCAGGCAGGTTGTTCCAAGAGCCTCGTATCCTGTCTGTCCCCCTTTAGTTTTCACCTGTAACCTGTAACGTCTGCCCGAGGATCTCAAGGTACATACTGGTGCATCTGCTGCTAAGAGGTCAGAGATGTTGCTGGGAGCAAAGCCATGAAGAGCCTTAAAAGAAACCAATAAAAGCTTAAAATCAATTCTAAAAAAATCTGAGGTAAAAAAAATCTGAGTTCTGTACAGTCTGCAGTTGTTCCATAGACTTTTTGCTAAGCCAAGTAAAAAGGCAGCTGTGAAACACCTTTAAATGTTAAACTAGAGCTTAACTTTGAAATATTTCCAAAATGATAAAAGAAAACATGACATGCATTAATTATTATTTTTCATTAATTATTAAGATATGGTGCTCAAAGTTTAGATTACTATTAAACCGGATCCCAAGATTTTTTGCAACCAGCTTGAAATTTTCCAGCATGGAACCAGCTGATTGCAGAATCTGTTCAGCCATGATCCAAGACCCAATCACAAGAGTTTCAGTTTTTTCGTGGCAACAACTTTCACCCCTCCCACAGTCCAAAGACATGGATGGTAGGTTAATTGTGAATTGGAAAAGTGGTAAGGAAAATGGATGGATGGAGTTAAAGTGTCTGCATTTAACAGCATCAGCTACTGAGGCAATACGCATCATTATTAGAGCTGAATTTGGTACAAACATACTGGATGTTGATCAATAAACATCATGACATTGTGGCCCTGAAATGTCTAAGATACAGTATGTGACGTAATTTGGAAACCATAAAGATGGAAACTTTCAACTTTAAAATTTCCAGCTATGGACATATTTTGGCCACAATACTTAAATAACCAAATTTATTAGATCCTGACCAAAAATGTTTGTCTTATGCTTGAAAACAGATGCTGTAGCATAACAAGAGTCACTTCAAAAATGATCTGAAACCCACTTTGTTTATGTACTCAGAGGTCAGACTTTTTACACACATGTTGTCCAACGCTTATGTCTGGGGCATTCTGGCCAGACTAAATTCCTAAACTATTTTATATCAGTTTAATCAGGCCCAAACCACATGGTAACATGCCAGTTGTTATTATCCTGCTGCTCTCCGTGACTCTGAGAATGTTTTTTGATTGTGGTCATCCCACTAATATGTTGGAGGTCTCTTACAGTTTGACAGATACTGCAGAAATCCAAACCATGACATCCAAATGCCTGCATACAGTCCAAGTATTTTACCTCTACGACATCATATCATTTACAAGATGCTGATACATAATCAGCATCATGTAAATGATAGGATGTCTTCTGGCAGACACTTTGTTTTTACATGCTTTTTTGGGGAGTCAGTCTGATTCATCTCCCTTGTTGTGTCCATATTAAGCTCAAGATTGAGCATGCACAGTAGGAGTCATACAGCTGTGCCTGTATATTTTTGGAAACACACACAATTTTTGTTATTTTTGCTGCGTACCAAAACATGTATGTAGGTATGTGATGAATATGGGCCTAAAGTGCAAACTCTCAGCTTTAATTTTAAGGGGCTGAGCAAAAAGATTGCATTAACGTTGAGCAAAACAGACATTTTAATACAACCCAATCCAAAAAAAGTTGGGACGCTGTGCAAAATGTAAATAAAAACAGAATGCAATGATTTGCAAATCTCATAAATACATAGTTTATTCACAACAGAATATAGAAAACATATCAACCTCTTCTTCTAACAACAGTCTGTAAACTTCTGGGAACTGAGGAGACCAGCTGCTGGACTTGTGGGAGAGGAATGTTGTCCCATTCTTGTCTGATTCTAGCTGCTCAACAGTCCTGGGTCTTCTTTGTCCAATTTTCCTTTTCATGATGCTCCAAATGTTTTCAGTTTGTGAAAAGTCTGAACTGCAGGCAGGCCAGTCCAGCACTCAGAACCCATGTTGTTGTAATAGATGCAGTATGTGGTTTAGCACCTTCACTAAAAAAAGACATCATCTGGATGGGAGCATATGTTGCTCTAAAACCTGTATATACCTTTCAGCATTGATGGTGCCTTTTCAGATGTGCAAGCTGCCAATTCCATAGGCACTGATGCACCCTCATACCGTCAGCGATGCAGGCTTTTCAACTGAGCGCCGATAACATGCTGGACGGTCCCTCTCCTCTTTAGTCTGGAGTGGTGTCCATGTTTTCCAAAAAGGATTTCAAATGTAGATTTGTCTGACCACAGAACAGTTTTCCACGTTACCTCAGTCCATTTTAAATGAGCTTTGGCCCAGAGAAGACGGCAATGTTTCTGGATCATGTTCACATATGGCTTCCTCTTTGCATCATAGAGCTTTAACATACATTTAGGATGGCACGGTGAACTGTGTTCACAGATAGTGATTTCTGGAAGTGTTTCTGAGCCCATGCAGTGATTTTCATGACATAATCATGTCTGTTTTTAATGCTTTGCAGTCTGAGGGCCTGAAGATCACAGATTTTTGGCCTTGTTCCTTGCACACAGAGATTTCTCCAGATCCTCTGAATCTTTTGATGATATTATGTGCAGTAGATGATAAGATATTCACAGTCATCACAATTTTGAATTGAAAACATTATTATCTTTACTTCTGAGAAACTCTGCCTCTCCAAGTTGCTCTTTTTATACTTTTTTATACATGTTACTGATCTGTTGCCAATTAACCTAGTTAGTTGCCCTCCTTCCAACTTTTTTGGAATTGGGGTTGTACACACACCCCTACATTCAAGGGTGACTTATAAGCTTTTTCATGGGCAGGTGTGGTTTATTTCTTTGTCATTTCATATTAATTAAGCAGGTAAAACGCTTGGAGATAATTCCAAGTGGGGAATTTTGATTTGGAGGACGTTTCTGTAAATTGCCACATGGTCAAAGGGGCTCTCAGTGCAAATGAAACAGGGTTGCAAAAGCAAAACAATTCCGTAAGAAAGATCATATTAGGAGCGGCCACTCTGAAAAAAGATTTGTGGAGTATTTGCCAATTGTTAATTCTGTATATCCAAAGCAGTGTGGTGATAGTGCAGGTACCACTTGCATATCACACAGGCACTGAATTAAACTCTGAAGAACTGCCGGGCTTGTGGCACTGGCATACAGAACTTCTGTCTTTAGACTCTGTGCTGATAAAGTGTTAAGACTTTCAGCTTTACCACTGGCAGTTATTTGGAGGCTAAAGATCTTCTGCAGTTGCACCCAACATGGAGATAAGTTCTCATTCTTCTCTCTGCTCTTGCCTCCACTCTTAGCTCCACCAATATCTCCTTGGATGCTCCAGTACACCACTGCAAACAGCCCTGATGTCAATATGAAATGATTACCAAGCCACCAAGCACACATTTCCAGTTAAAACGCACCACATGACCTGAATTCAAACGCCGGGACAACTGCCACACCTTCTCACATTAATTTCCACGTCTTCGGTTAGAAAACTCACGCTAAATTATCCTCCACCAGTCATGGGCTCCTATTGAGAAAACATAAATTATGGCACTCTTGGTGAGGAAATGTATCAAATTTGAGTCTTGGCAACAACAAAGTAGGGTAACTTATAACTTCACACTGTATTTAACTCCAGACCTCCGCCCTCCTCCTGCTCCTCTCTCTGAAGTTCCTCCCTTTTGTTGCCCGCTGCAAAAAATACCAACAATTCATTCGAACTGGATCTTGGATCTCTGTTCTATTCATCTAAATAACTGAGCAATGAAATGACCGCGACAGAATTGTTTAAAGAAAATCTAATAATAAATAATAAAATATGATGCATTTCAGACCAGCTCTTGGATGACAAGTGCAGAATGACTTTCTTTACAGCGTGTCTCTGCCCCTTTCTGCATCATTTGCCTCCCCGCGCTGCACCGCCACTCCTCTCTTTCACTCAGTACAGTTTTCCAGGAGGACCAGTTCCTGTCAGACTCCTTTCACACACACCTCAGAACGGACATCTGCAGCACCGACCGACAGCCATGGCTTTACGGGACACTGCCCCTCTGCTCGTGGAACTTCTGCTCCTCTTTCACACTTTTGGAGGTGAGTAACCAAGACAGACTTATCACGGCTGCATGGGATATTTGTCGTGCATGCAAAGGTGTTTTCTTTTTCCCTGTAAGAAAGAACTAGAGGATGTTTGCCAGAAAAGCTCAAGATGTTAAACTGCAGTTTGTGTTGTGCGAAAATCCATTATGATCAGTGAAGCCTTCTAAAGAGATTTTAGGGAGCTGAAAAAGTTGCAGACCAACTGCCTGCACAGAAACTTTACTTTGTTGCAGGGCTGATATGTGACACTGCACAGCCTCCCTTTTGCTTACTTTACATTGCAGAAAAAGTAATGTCTTGCACACCCTTTAGTTGTTGTAACCTGGCTGTAAGATTTCACACCCCCCATCTTTTGAAAGTCCATACAGAAAGTACATTTTGGCTCAGCTGCATGACCTTAATAATGCAATATGTAGGTGAACCGATTTCCCTGTTAATATAGATGCAATTCCATGTATATAAGTGGGTGAATGGTGAGTGTAAACACTGACTAGTTTTGTGCACTTGCTGTGAATAAACGTGCCACTTTTGTTAGACACCTATGCTGTAAAAAAATCTATTCCCATAGTGAGAGATTTATATGGTGTATGAAGCTATGGTTAGTATGAATAGCTTGCTGCATGTATTTTTAGAGGTGCAGTTGCAGTGAGGTGGCTCTCTGTCTGCTTTCTGTCAGCTCTTATCTGTTTCCAGCAGTGATCAAGTGGCCCAGTGCTGCCCTGGCAGCAGTGAATGGCTCGGCTATGTTTCTCACACAGTACCATGCAGTCAAACACATTCCTAGCTTGAGATACAGCTCTCACCACACAGGTTATAGTTTGACATTTGCATGGCAAAAGGAAAGTGTATTTATTGTTAATCAGACTTATTTTGAATCAGTTGTGTGTGAGTACTGTAAAAAGTTGCTGATAAATGCCATTTTTAGAGTGCATGAGAGTGTAGGTTTGTATGTGGTGTTTATGAAAGCGTTAGTGTTGTTTTTAGGGACTTTTGTGATGTTGCTGTCTTGTACTTGTTTGTTTATACAAGACAGGTTTATGTGTGCTTTCCCCCCAACCCTTCCTCTTTGCAAGCCTCTCACTTCCCTCCTCTGTTGCCCTCACTTCTACCTTCACCTTTTCTTGATCCCTGTTTACCAAATGACCCTTCCCTACCTCATCACTGTATTGTGCTGACCTCCTGTTTGACTCTGCACCCATTGTTTGTGATCTCTTCAAACTTTCTGCCCTTATAAAGTCTGAATCCTGTACTTGTACCTCTCTGGCTTTCCAGACCTTCAGGAGTCATGCCTATGCTGACACCTGTTATATCGCACTGGTGTCTGTTGACAGTAACAGGCGAAAGGTCAGAAATAACAGTTATTTTTTTCTATTGATTTATAAATATTGATCCTAATAATGGATTTTTTTTATATAGTGTCATAAAATATTGAAAAAATTAGGTCACACATACATATTTTCTGTTGAACAGTGAGGAAATATTAACTGTAATATGGCCCATTTACTACATTTTTAAAGCATCTGCTACTGTCTGCAAAACCTGTCCACACGTAAACTGCCTTTCAGGGCACTGAAAACAGAGCTTTTAAAAAACTCCTTCCAGGGTGAAGATAATCAGAAACTCTGTGTCTCCATGTGGACAAGGAAAACAAAGATTTTGTCTTGCACTAACATGCTCTTGACAGAGCTTGATATAGTTTTTTTGCGTTTTCATGTGGATGTTTTTCAAAGCGGAGCTCCTGTGGACGGGAAATCTTTAAACTTAGCCTGACAGTGATCTGTGCTTCAGAGTTAAATCTACACCTTGGGGATGTCGTAACTGCTAACCCTCTAAAATCTATGCCATAACCTGATGTGCACCTCCCTAGAAATGTTGTGTGAAGGTATAATAGCTCAGCGTCAGCCTCTTGTGTGGGTTACGTCATAGGCTCTGCATCGATTCAACACAGAAGTCTAAATTAAGCTTGAAATTTAAAAAGTATTTACGGTAATGGCTATAATCTCATGCATTTGATGATGCTGGTTTAAACCCACTTAGGCCTGCTGAGTATGCAGAGATGGCTTATTTGAATAAATGTGCTCATGGAGATGAATGACTGCCTGTCTGAAAACTCCATCCAATGACATCAGAGGAAAGTTGCAGTTGTTGGTGGATTTTTACTTTGACCCTTGATAAGGATACAGTTCATTTCCTGTGACATCACCTAATCAAGCTAGGCCAAGTAGCAGGAAGACCTCTCTCATTTTAAGGTCATCCTTTTCTGCTGCAGCAGAGACGCTGTGCCTCGGTTTTGTGTGCTCAAAACAACTTCTGCTCCTCAGTAGAAGAGAGCCGGTCATGGACAATAAACGCCCTTGTTGTGACTTGACCGCAGCATAGAAAATTGAGGCCCAGTAATCTGGCAGAGCATCAGCAGAGCAGAGCGCATTTGAAATGGAAGTCCCTAATTCAGCCTTTTCTGTGAGGACTGTGACAGCTTCATTTCTGTGCATTTCTGTGCATATGGGCAGTTTGTGCAGGAGGACAGGCATTGTATTGTGTCATATGGTGCAGTTTGGAGGACCTGGATTTTTTTTCTGTTCCTTGTTCCCCCTGAGAAGGGAATGACTCATGACTAATGTCTGAATTTCCTCAGCAGTTAAAAGTAATTTTGTTCTGACATGCTATGTTGGCAAATAAAACGCTCTCAATCATTTTAAGCACACCAGTGTCGCACATAATCATGACATTTATTTTGGCTTAAATGTTACAACTGTTGGAAGTTTCACTATGGCTCAAAACCAGATTGTTGCCTGGAGAAAGTTTGTCATGGGCACATGTTGTCTTATCTTTTTCGCCAATGGAAGTCTTGAGCTGCACTGTTTACGTGTTCCCATGCAACAGACTCCTCAGGACACCCCAGAGCAAAGGAGGCATGCACTGCTGTTTTTAACCTGGGTGGTGATAGTGCAATCAACATGAATCCTGCTGAATTTATGGTTGTTAGGAAAAGCGAAACATAATCCAGATCCTGAAAAATAAACAATGCAAAGGGTAACTCTAACATGAATATTAGTTTTGTGCCACGAATGTTGATGCACAAGTCACTGTACACTGCTTGAAGCTCATCCACAATCAGATGATAATTAGTGAATATATACTTGAGAGTTGTGAAAAAGAAGGTTTTCACAGGACTCTATACAGTCCTGTGAAAAAGTAAACTCACCCTTACTGCTTCCATAGGAATTAAAAGGGTCGGTAGCAGCCAGGTGCTGCTAATCAATGTACTTGATTAATTGAACATCAGCCAGTGTGAGCACCTCTACAAAAGCAGAAGTTTTAGCAGTTTGCTATTCTGGAGCATTCAGATGTGTGTTAACACAATGCCACAATCTTCCCAGGAGTGGACGTCCCAGGAAATTAACTCAAAGAGAAGAATGTACAATGCTCAGAAATACTGCAAATACCCAAGAGCTCAGTTAGCATGTTAAATGTTAAAGTTCATTACAGCACAATTAGAAAAAGACTGAACAAGTGCGGCTTGTTTGGAAGGGTTGCTAAAAGAAAGCTTCTTCTTTCTAAAAAGAACATGGCAGCCTTGCACTGGTTTGCAAAGTTGCATCTGAACAAACCACAAGACTTCTGGAACAATGTCCTTTGGACAGATGAGACCAAAGTTTGATCATGATGCAGAGTGCACAGTTTGGTGAAAACTAGACACAGCATATCAGCAAAAAACCTCATACCAACTCTCAAGCATGGTGGTGGAGGGGTGATGATTTGGGCTTGTTTTGCAGCCACAGGACCTGGGCACCTTACAGTCATTGAGTCAACCATAAACTCCTCTGCATACCAAAGTATTCTAGAGTCAAAAGCGAGGTCGTCTGCCTGACAGCTAAAGCTTGGCTAAAATTGGGTCATGCAACAGAACAATGATCTACAACAGAATGGCTGAAAAGGAAAAGAATCAAGGTGTTGCAATGGCCCAGTCAAAGTCCAGACCTTAACCTCTTTGAAATGCTGTGGTGGGACGTTAGGAGAGCTGTATTAAACAACAGCCCGCAAACCTCAATGAGCTGAAGAAGAGTGGGCCAGAATTCCTCCACAATGTGTGTGTGTGATGATGTGTGAATCAGAATCAGAATCAAGAATTTGGTGTCATTTGGTGTTTACAGTACACTATCACAAGTCACTAATGTATCTAATTATGTGAAATGGAGGCTTTCAAACAAAAGGCTGAATCTTTCTTGAGTTCTTTTTATAGTAAGAAAACAGGGTGAGAAATAAAATACATCCACCTTTAATTGTTCAGTTATATTCATTGGTGTGTAACCAGTAGCTGATAAACATAACCATCTAACTCACACCCTTAAGACTTTTGTTTCCCACTGCTACACTGCACTTTGGCATGTCACAAAAGCATATCAGGGGTTTTCACATGTCATGAAAAGGATATTATTATTTATTATTTATAGTTTAGTTTATTGTGCATAAGGTGACTATCTTAGAAAAATCTACAGAAATTGTGTGTGTCCTTATACAGTAACCCTTAGAGCAGTTTCCACTTGTGGCCACAGCTGTTGCACTTGAGTAAAACCTTTTAATACTTTGGCTTTAAAGCGGATATTAGTAGCAACATGTAGTTCTTGGTGTAAGAGTCAGAAATGTTTTGTTTTCAAGTGTTTTTACGGACCCTGTGTTGATCCGGTGCAGTATTTCCCCACTGACAAATATAATGGGTTGAAGCTGTGCACTTGGGAGCCTGAATTGTTGAAGCAAAGGGTTTCCTTTTACTGTTTGATCTTCCTATTGATGGGAATAACATCCATTATCACCATTACCTGGGTCAATATAGCAAACCAGTGATGGTGAGGGTGGGGGCCTGTTACTGGTGGAGAAAGCTCCCAGGACTTTGTGCTGTTGTCATCGAGACCATTTTGTGTGTGTTCCCTGAGTAGCAGCAAATGATTGTTTGTATAATGTAGCTCCAGCAAAGAAACATTCTGCAATCCAGCCTTGTTGAATGATATCTTAATATCAACAGTTTTTGTTGCCAGAGCGAGCGGTTTAACTTGTGTTTACTGTGAGAAGGGAAGGAAGAAAGTTGATGTAAAGCTTTGTTCAGACCTGGCGTATCAGGATACAATACAACTTTCTGTCAACATTTTCTCTCAAAGAAAAATGTTTTTTTTTCCTTTGGAAGAAAGATCTGCAATTAAAGTGATTTTCACAACTGCTACCAATGGATTGGTGTTAGAAAGTTCAAACTTGTCCATTTTTAAAAATTTTTATCACATCTGGGTTTTCTTAAGAAACACACCTTCAGCGATGCCCCGCAGAAGGCCATAACTCCGCATTGAGCTTATCTGCAGATGTGCAATGAAGCATTTCATAGGATAGCGTTGGTGTACCCTGATGTATGGCTCTATATTTGGCTGCAGGGCAAATCCATTCATATCAGGCAGTTTAAAGATCACCTCGGCTGGAACAACGTTTGAGGAGCGAGCTCTCCTCCGACTATAACCACCCACTGCTGCTCTAACGGCCTTTGAAGTTCAGATCAGATGGACAGCTGCATACATCTGGTCCTGACAACACACTCCTGGACTTAAAGACACATATAAACACACACATACAGAGCATGCGTGCCCTCTCAAGTTAGCTAACTGCTACCACTTAATGACCTGTTGTCATCGTGTGTTATTTTTGTTAAAGCAGGGTTACTGTTTCACCACGGGTACCTTTGACTCACTGTGCAGCCTGGCTGTCTAAATTCACACCCATGCAGTTTGAAAGTATGCAGTTCTTGATCATTATCTCTATCACTGTGGGAGCTCAGGCCTCAATTACTTTAGTGTTATAAACAAAAAACCATCCCTGGGGAAGACTGAATAAATCCTGCTGCAAGCAAACCGCTTTTCATTAAGCTGTGAGAAAAGATTAGCTGTTTGTCCTGACGGTTTATGCTGAGACCACCGCTAACTATATGTTAATTAGCAATTCTATTGATGTGTGTAGAAGATGGTTAAATGATTTATTCGGTATGTATGTGCAAAGCAGTTGACACATGTGGGCAAAAAGTGGGTGAAAAAATGCTGATGGTTTGACTTGATAAGCCCTTGATAAGCCCATAAGCAACAGGAACTGAATAGGAAGGGTGTCTTTCCTGTTGTGTACTGGAGCAAGGGTCTCATAAACTGCGCAGTCCGAAATGTAAGGATGACTTTAGTGTTTGTTCATATTTATTCCATTTTTTAAAATGGAAACTAAATGTTACTTTGTAATATTCGCCCTTCTCCCCTGTTAGACACAAGTCTTTTCTTTATTCGTAGTCACTTTGTAGGCCATGATTTGTAGTCACGGCCTATTTTGTTCACACATGGATGCAACCTTCATAGCAGATTAATAAATCTATAATAAAAGTAATGTTTTTTCTGAAAAGTCGTTTCAAGCTCTGGTATAATTGTTCATATTTTTGTAATTCCACGTGAAAACAGTTTTGTACAATAAGCACAAAGTATGAAAGAGTCAGCACTGGAAGATGTTTGGCTTTGACAGGAGCGGACCCCTTAGACACCCAGAAACAGAGCCATAACAGAACACGCTTCTCATTAAACCCATATTTGTAGCCTGGAACATAAAACCTTTTGTAAGTTTGTCTGACTATTGGAAAGCATGGGAACTGTATAGTTCTTTGATATGATTTATCTCTTTCATTTCTTTTAGTGACCTCTGACCTTTTTATTGCAGTGAGAGAGGTTGTGTGGCAGCACTTGAAAAGCCCCAGAATGATGGGTCGTCTTACATCTTTGATGCTCATTTTTTAAAATTTAAAACTTGCCTTTAACTCTCTGAAGGGAATTAGTCTGACCTATTGCACTTAGACTAAACTTCAAGCACTATAGAGCAGTTTTATGTGGTACTTATATACAGTATGTTAACTATACGTCATTAACTAATTTAATAAAGTTGTCATGTAAACTACAGTACCTCTTTCTGTCTGTCATGAAGCTTTTCTTTCACTCAGCTTTTTTCATAATTATGAACATGGCGGAGTGTTTTTTTTATCCTTCGTGACTGTTTGCTCGATGTCTGAGCTTGCTATAGTGACTCTGCTCTGTGGAATGGGTTGATAACAAATTAAAGTTGGACATAAATACCAAACCTTGTGTGGGGATTTTTCTGTAGTTACATTTTGATAGCTCTTATCAGCCAAACGCATCAACACTACTTAGTAGACCACTGAGGAAACTCCTGTAGTTATGTGAGATGTGGTTAGGTGGTGCAGGAAACCAGTGTGCAACCAATGTGCAATGCAGGCATTTAGGCATGCTGACATGGTCAAACAATCTGCTAAAGTTCAAAACCGAGCATCAGAATGAGGAAGAAAAGTGATTTAAGTGACTTTGGCCAATTTGGATGTGTCATGGTTGGTGCCAGACGGGCTGGTCTATTTCACAAACTGCTGATATACTGGGATTTTCCCACACATTCATCTCTAGGGTTTACAGAGAATGGTCTGAAAAAGAGAAAATAAGAAGTGAGCAGCAGCTCTCTGGGTGAAAATGCCTTCTTGATCCCAGAGGTCAGAGGAGAATGGCCAAACTCCTTCAAGCTGATAGGAAGGCAACAGTAACTCTAATAACCACTTGTTACAACCAAGGTATACAGAAGAGCATCTCTGAAGACATCAAACCTTGAAGCAGATGGGCTACAGCAGCAGGAGACCACACTAGGTGTCACTTCTATCAGTTAAGTACAGGAAACTGAGGCTACAATTCGCACAGACTCACCAAAATTGGATCATAGAAGATTGGAAAAATGTTGCCTGGTCTGAGTTTCGATTTCTGCTGTGACATTTGGATGGTAGGTCAGAATTTGGCGTAAACAACATGTATGGATCCTTCCTGCTGCTTCCAGCAGGAGAACACACCATGACACAAAGCTCAGATAATCTCAAACTAGTTTCTTGAACATCACAATGTTCACACTGTACTCATATGGTCACCACAGTCACCAGATCTCAATCCAATAGAGCACCTTTGAGATGTGGTGGAACAGGAGATTCTCATCATGGATGTACAGACAACAAATCTGCAGCAACTGTGTGATGCTATCATTTCAATATGGACCAAAATCTCTGAGGAATGTTTCCAGCACCTTTTTGAATCAGTGCCATGAAGAATTTAGGCAGTTCTGAATAAAGTGGCCAGCATGTACACATTGCATACAGAAACTCTCAGTACTGGACAGTCCAGCAAAACCTTATCTTACTTTCAGAAACTGTTAATTTTTACACATAATGCAAATTTTTCTTTTTAAATTCTAACTTTTTGGATGAAGTTGCACTGATACGACAATCTAAAGATCTGGTTATATGAAATAATTCTGGTTATTATAAAACATATTGGTGAATATTTAAGAATACATAAATCCATTTCTAGCTACAGCTTATTGCTTCACTAAAATTCTGTTATGTTTGAATGATTATTTTTTTTAAGGTGGAAAGATAAGATGAGCATTTTTTTTTTTTCTGGGAAGTGCTCTAGTAATTTTTTTTTCTCACTCTGGCTCAAAGGTTGTTTAGTGGTCCCCAGATGACCCAGCTGTTCCTATTTGTCAGTCACACCGACTCTGATGTCAAACTGATGGTTTTAAGTGGTCTTCTGGCCTTAAAATAATTAACATTCTTGGGCAATGCAGAAATTTTACCTAAATGTTGAAACTGACACTTTCACACTGTCAGAGGGAATGTGGGAGGCGTGAATCATATGTGTGAAAGAATTTCTCTCCAACGTTTCACAACATCAGTGACATTGCAAAACTCACACTTTGCTCATTTTGTAAGAAAATTATTTTTTATATCATGGTACACCACAAAACCTTCACGCTGACATGACAAACATGAATCATCCTGTTGTAATAAGTGCACAGTCTCTCTGCACACATCTCTACTTTGAGATTCTTATCTCTATGGATGTAGTTCCTTTTCAGCTGTGGGTAACCCAAAACCTGAGAAGATGTCTGAGCTACATCCTGGAAACAGCTGCCCAAAAGTCATGATTGCATGCATATAGGTTGTACATACACGTGTTCTTGTCCCCGGATCTGTTTTCATAGAAGAGGATGAATTGAGCTGATGTTTTGGCCTCGGGCTGAAAA
Organism: Heterochromis multidens; assembly: GCA_015108495.1. Lineage (NCBI taxonomy): Eukaryota > Metazoa > Chordata > Actinopteri > Cichliformes > Cichlidae > Heterochromis > Heterochromis multidens. The sequence continues at coordinate 20,825 of VUQS01043306.1, forward strand.
TCGTGGTGAGAATTTATGAGCCAAATTATATGAGCTGTACTTTATATACAAATACAGCACAGCTCTCTGCAGGGTTAGAGAAACTGCACGGTCAGAAATGCAAGCACAAGCATGAATAATCACATGTGTGAAGGCCAGGGTAATGTGATGGTGGTAAGGTTGCTTGGTGCAGAGGAGTCTTTGCTATTAAATGTCTCTTTATGAGCAATAACCATAATGGTTCTTGTACTATATGAAAGACTGTCAGCTTTAAGATTACTAGTTCATCTTAAAAATTAGAATATCATGAAAAAGTTTATCTTTTTCCCCACATGTTTACGAAGTTAAACGTTCATATATTCTGTATTCATGCACACGTGTAAAGTGAAATACTTTAATTTGAATGATTATTGTTTATACTTCATGCAAACCAGAAATCCAGTATCTCAAATTAGTAGAATATTTCCTAAGATCACTCAAAAAGGATTTACAATACAGAGATGTCCAACTTCTGAGAAGTGTGTTCATTTATACAGTCAATACTTGGTTGGGGTTTCTTTACCACAAATTACTGCATCATTGTGGTGTGGCATGGGCTTCCATTGTCCCACCTGTATTTTTGGGTTGGGTGTTTCTTATCTTTCTCTCGACAGGTCAGGTGGGCTGGTTGGCCAATCAAACACTCTAATAACATGATCACCAAACAGAAATTGGCATCTCCATAAAGCTTGTCAGCACATGGAAGCATGGAGTGCTCTAAAATCTAATGGTATACGGCAGCGTTGACTTTGGACTTCATATAGCACAGCAGACCAACCACCACCAACACCATCAGAGGACATGGCAACCCAAATCATCACAGACTGCAGAAATTTCACACTGGCCTTCAAACACCTTGGATTCTGTACCTCTGTGCTCTTCTCCCAGACTCTAGGACCTTTATTTCCAAATGAAATGCAAAATTTACTTCCATCTGAAAAGTCAGTCCACTCCTTGTGAGGTGCTCCCAAATTCTTGAATTTACTTTTCTTGACAATCTTCTGTGGTAATTCCTGTAGCTCGTGCACCTTTTCCTGCCACACTTTTCCCTTCCAATCGAATTTCCATTCATTTGCTTTGATACATCACTCTACAAACAGCCAGCCTTTTCAGCAGTGTCGATGATTGTCAAGTCAGAAGTCTTCCCCATGATTGTGGTTGTGTGTATTGAACTTGACAGAGATACATGGTATTTATATTATTTGAATAGTAATTTACTCAAACTGGAAATGAACTATTCTAATAATTTGAGATGCACTAGTACTTAATTGGCGAAAGAAAGAAATAGAGGCAGGCACGCAGACCTATGTTGGATAAGAGAGACACTAAAGATTCAGACAAAGGGAAATATATGAGACACGATCTCAGTGACTGCTGTGGCTTACAAAACTCAAGAATTCTCTCTTTATACAGTAAATTACCACATTTATATCTTAAAAATGTTATTAAAGAAAATGCGTTTTATTATGAGCATCCACAGCGCTGCAGGGAATCAGGCTGCAAATGTGTGACCCTGGAAAATGTCAATAAGACATTAAAGCAGGAGAATAGTAAAACCAGCACCTGCAGAAATGGTGTCAGATGCTGATAAGATAGAAACAATGTGAATCTGTGAGGACGGCCTTTGATTTTCCAGTGTCCACGAGTGAAGTGTGGTTTGCAGACTGTGGAAACACCTGCAAAGCTGTTGGGTGCACATGGAGTAAAACTCATTTTAAAGCAGTTCATAGCACCGAGAGGGGTTGGGGAGCAAGCATGAGCTTTAAATTTAAATTTAAAACTGAAGGTCAGTTTGAAGCCACAGCAGAGATAGCAGCTTCAAACAGCATAAATTTAAATCATTATATATTGGAGAAAATGTTGTGTAATTGGTGTGAATAAAGGTCAGTGATTAGTAGCAGTGGCTGCAGAGGAATGTAGAATCGTCTCCGTCAAAGGCTGATGCACTGCTGGAGAAATTGTCTCTTTTTCACCCTGAAGTCGATTTATGTTCTCATTTGTCTCTTGTTTCGACTCTGAGGTCAAACACACACAGATCTCTCTCTGTCCTTGTGCTAAGTGTTGCCAGTGTGTGGAAAACTCTCACTTTCTTGGCTTCAGTGCTGATTGTTTACCAGTGACAGTGGCTCTAATTACAGAGGGACACCTGTTGGGCTACTGAAAAGAGAAAAATTATAGCTCCTTTATAAATCTTTTTTTTTTTTCGTGTACCTCTTATTGGGTGTTGTTTGGAAGGTTGTTCTTGGTGTTGTTGCAAGGATGATTGGCCTGTGGTGGACAGACTAGTGTGGCCTTCAAGATAGAATTTATTTGGTAAATATCTGTTCTGGGGATAGGCTTAGATCTGAGGATGAAAGAGAATAAGAGCAGCTTAAACTTTGGGCTTGAAGAGCTCAAATCTCTGGGACAATCCAGCACATACGCCCTCAAAGCTCGCTGCATGAATAAGAAAACTCCCCAAAATAAGAACTCAGAAAGGTCAGAAATTATAGAAATACAACACAGGAAATAAGGCATACACATCTTTATATTCAGTGACCACAACCAAAGCCTGAAATGCTGTGTAGAACAGAATGAAGTAACCAAGCATGCTCTAACATATAAGATGTTGGTCTGTGGTTCATGATTTAATTTACTTGGGCTAAATTAGCTTGTACTCTCTATGTATCGCTATGCACCTGGCTTCTGTCTGCAATAAGACTTAAATCATCTCATTTTCCATGGTTTGTTGTGCTGTTTACAGCACCAACATGAAAAAATGTAGAAGCTGCCTTCTAGAGAAGACTCTAGTTGATCCTTGGATCTGAACATGTCCTCTGGGAGCTGCGCTGGCACAAGTGGAGACTGGAGGCTTGTTGGGATCTCGGCTTGCTCTCTGTTAGTTCAACACCCTGCTTAATAATGGATGTTGTTTTTGTGAAATAATGCTTTGTGCTGATCTAATGCACATTAGGATCCTTTTAACCTAATGCAGTCTACCAGCCCTCAGCCCTGACGCTGTGCCTCTGACTCTTCAGAGCAGACTGATGTGTTTGCTGTAGCTTCACAGTGTTTAGTTATAGTGGATAACTGCTGGTTAATTTCCACAGTTCGCTCTTCTCTCAGGCTCCAGTGTTTGTATTTCCCCCTTTTCTATTAGGGTATGTTTTAAAGCTTTAGCTTCGTCAGTTTTATCTGTCCAGCTAATTTATTTTTCCAAACAAAGTTATTTTTCTTCCGATGAAACTGAAATATTTGCCTCTATCTGGGTCACGCCACACATTCAAGACATTGAAAGTGGTCTGATATGATTCATTCATTTCATTTTAATCAGCGTTCGAAGTAGAAACAGCTGATGCTCTCAAAAGAGATCATTGTTTTTGTTGCTCCGTTTGCTTCGTAATTCAGCACAAACACCCTGGAACTCAGATCACAGCATGTAGAGCATTCAAAATCGACTTTTTTTTATTTGTCCCGTGATAAGTAGGCAAAGCTTTTGGCAAGTGAAGCATGTGAGCAGGAGATGTGTGAGCACTGTTTTTGCAATATTTTGAGATGATGTTAGTGTTAATAACAACATGTTTCTTTGGGCACTTTTTACAAATTTCCGTTTAACCAAGAATCCTCTACCACTGCAGCCCTTTCAGGGGTCATAATGATGCCTTTACCTCCATTATGATGTTCTACCCAATAAAACAGGATGTTGTGTCTGACTACCACATATTGATGAATTAATTTTTGTATTCATTCATTCAGGTATAAAGTTGTTTGTGAGTTTCTGTATCGTAAATGCCTTCAAATGGTAATTCCCATCTATGCAATCCATCCCATGTGAGCGTAGCAATACATCAGCGCTGAAGATGCAATAATACAGAGAACGTAAAGGTTTCCTGTTTCCAGCACATTAAAAATGACAGAAATCAAACAAAGGGAAGTTTTTATTATTAACTGCCAGCTTTACTTGTTGCATATTCAATTCAATTTTTTTTATATAGCGCCAAATCACAACAACAGTCGCCTCAAGGCGCTTTATATTGTAAGGTAAAGACCCTACAATAATACAGAGAAAACCCCAACAATCAGACGACCCCCTATGAGCAAGCACTTGGCGACAGTGGGAAGGAAAACCTCCCTTTTAACAGGAAGAAACCTCCGGCAGAACCAGGCTCAGGGTGTTACTGGAGGCCAAGGTAATCCAATCCAGATTAAGTATCTGGTTAGACACCATGTTTCTAAGATTTTTAGGGCCGAGTACAATAACCTCAGTTTTATCTGAATTTAGA
>VUQS01043308.1:0-25726 GCA_015108495.1 Heterochromis multidens
GTGCTCCTCAATTATTTTCTGTTACGCCCCCCTTAGGAAGAAGAGAACATTTCGCGCCCCCCCACTCTCCCCCGCAACTATAAATAGTATCATTTGTCTATAAAATTGTTATTATAAGTACATCTCTGCGTAACATTGTATCCTTATTAACATTAAACAAAAAAAGAAAAAAGAAAAGAAGAAATATAGACACACCGGTCTTTCCTCGTCTCCCACCGTAGTCACAGTGAAGCCAAGCGCTACATACGCTTCGTCATATTTCCTCGTCTTAGCTTTCGGGAGACTTTCGTGACTTTATCTCCGTCTCTCTCCACCTTTCTTTTCGTCACTGTTAAATATTTTTCCATTTTTCTTGAGGGTTTGTTTACTGCACTTCATATCTCCTGCTAGTACAGCAAAAAAAAGCATGTTCCATGGGGTCACACGCACCCCCCCTGGCATCGCGCAGCGCCCCCCTATTTGAGAAGCACTGAGCTAAAGACAAACTAATTTGGCTTTCCCCCTATATTCTCCAAAGACAGCTTTTTGAAAAGGGCCATGGCCCATCACTAATTACTCTGAATCTACTTGATTTGTGAATCCAAAATGCCAAGCTTCGTGCCACTAGTTCACCTTCCTCAAACAGTGGCCCAAACTGAACACACTACTGCAGCCTAAGGATTTCGTCTTACAGCCGACACAAAACAGAAAATTAAGCACGCAGTTATCTTTCTTCTACATTTCTAAATGAATCTCTGTACTCTGTTCAAACATGATAATGCATTATGGAGTATTTCTGTTAGTGCTCTTTTGTTCTCAGAGTGGTCTTTATCTGGCTCATGAATTCTTCAAGATTGCTCCGGCTGACTCGTGCATTAGGACAATGAATACAGGATGAGCACATTAATACGAAATGATTAGGTTGTATTTTTTTAACTGATTGAAGACGTCCCTTAAGGAACTTCCACGAAGGTCGTGCTTTACAAATATAACAAATTGTCACAGGTAGTTTGTAGAAAACATAAATTGCTGTCCTCTTAATGTCCAACTTGTCCTCTGCAGCCTCTCAGCCCAGTGAATTTCCAATTCACTCTTGCTGCCTGGGCCTATTTTTCATCTTCATCTCACAGATGTAGCATCAAAGCTACTTTTTCTGTGTCCATTAAGCTTTTAATGCTAAGGAAACAATCCATTCTCTCCCAGCAACGTCCCCTTTCACCGTGCATTTCCTCTGACCCTTTTCTGCTCGACCACTCTCCCACTGTGATTTTCTGAGTTTAAAGGTGCGGACTTAACAGGCTCTTGGTAGAGCCAAAAAAGGGGTCATTGGATTTGACATCTTGCTCGTGATAAAAGAGAACTACTTCCCTAGTAGTGGGCAGGATCTGATTTACAAAAAAACTGCAGCTCTGTGGGGGATTTAGTTGCTTTTAAGAGCACCAGGCAAGATTTGTTAGTGTTATGAAAGGATAGAAGTGAAGGCAAAAGTGCTGTCTTTAACCCAGGGTTTGCAACATTGTGCTAATTCCAGGCATGCTGTAAAAAGCCAATCTATCCAAATCAGCAATCAGCAAACATTGTTGTTGACATTACAAATAAGATATTAAATCAGCATGTTAACAAAGAGCAAAACACTGAGAAATAGTGCCGTCTTTTTTTAAGAGTTACATTTGTGATAATGTGAGCCTTTCATTAAAGAATGTGTGTGTGTGTGTGTTTTTTTTTTTTTTTATTCACAAAGCGGTGACAAATCCATTTTTCAAAATTCCGCTGAAAACACAATGTTGCAGTGCGGTAAACACACAGATCCTCAAGTGAAAGCGTAATTACGCCAAATAATGTGCAATCACGCCAAGCTCCTCTCTCACTCTGTCTCTCTTTCTGTGTCTCCCCCTTAAAACCATCCCAAATCAGTTTTGTATGAATGTGTAATTATTTTTGCTGCACAGAGGAAAAAAAACAAACAATTGGCATCCTGCAATTTCCATCCTTGTTGGAGGCAGTGTACATCTGAAGGCGGGGTTTGTTTCGGCAGCCAATATTGTTGCCAAACATCCAAAAAAAAAAAAACCCTGGCACTTTGTTTCTTCTACCCCTGCTGACATCTGTGGGTCTCCACTGCCTTAGTTAACAGAGACAATTTGGGTTGAATGTGGGTGAAAGATAATAAAATGGGATTTTTGTTGGACAAAAGGTGACTGTGTATATTGCTATGCAACGTTACACAATTGATTTGAAATAATTGCAGCCTTCATTGTGCTGCGATGGTTGTTGTGGGTGTTTAATATTGAGGTTCCTGCACAAAAAAAAAAAAAGCTCCCCTGGAGTTCAGTCGAAGCTGAATCATGAGAGGAGGAAATGGTGCATTTTAGCAGCGGAATACAGTACGTCAGGCCTCTATCTGACCATTGTGTAGCTTAGAGCATTTTAACACACATCATCCAACCAGCAGCAGCAGCAGTTGGTGGTGATTTTCAATAAAGTGCACATCAAAGGCTTGCTGATAAGACACGGGCACATGTCAGACGGAAATCTCTAACGGCAATTACTTATCGAGACAAGATCTGTCAGAGTGTCCTGGAGAGATGTGACAGAAAAAAGAAACACGGAACCGGTATGAATCAAATATAATCGAATGAAATCCTGTCACTGAAAGTGCACATTCTCATCAATCTCATAATGTAGAAAATACAATGGAGACAGAGAAAAAGCATTCCCATGGGATCTGTTCTGCACTGTATAAAGAATACAAAATACATGTCCGGATGTGGTGTAGCTTTCATCAGTGTTTTTATGTTACATTTCCAATTTACTGTTTCTCATTTAAGGTTACTATCCACAACATCGTGGTTCACGAATAACACCTATATACACTCACCAGCCACTTTGTGCATCTGTTCAACTGCTAATTAATGCAAATATCTAATCAGCTAGATGTGGTCAAGATGAACTGCTGAAGTTCAAATTGAGCATGGGAATGGGGAAGAAAGGTGATGTAAGTGACTTTGAATGTGGCATGGTTGTTGGTGCCAGACAGCAGGCTGGTCTGAATATTCCAGAAACTGCTGATCTGCTGGGATTTTCCCACTCAGCCATCTCTAGGGTTTACAGAGAATGGTCAGAAAAAGAAAATATCCAGTGAGCAAAAATGCCTTGTTGATGTCAGAGGTCAGAGGAGAATGGCCAGACTGCTTTGAGGTGATAGGAGGGCAACAGTATCTCAGGTAGCCACTCATTACAACCAAGGTATGTAAAAAAGCATCTGAACACACAACACATTGAACCTTGAAGCAGATGACTACAGCAGCAGAAGACCACAATGGGTGCCACACCTATCAGGTAAGAACAGGAAACTGAGGCTACAGTTCACAAAGGTTCACCAAAATTGGACAACAGAAGATTGGAAAAAGCTGCCTTGTCAATGTGAAAGCATGGACCCATCCAGCGTTGTATCAACGGTTCCGGCTGCTGCTGCTGGTGTAATGGTGTGGGGGATATTTTCTTGGCACACTCTGGGCCCTTTAGTACCAACTGAACATTTTTTTACACACCACAGCCTACCTGAGAATTGTTGCTGACCACCACAGTGTACCCATCTTCTGATGGCTGCTTCCAGCAGGATAACACACGGTATCTCAAAGCTCAAATCATCTCAAACTGGTTTCTTGAACATGACAGTGAGTTCACTGTACTCAAATGGCCTCAAATGTGATGGAATGGGAGATTCACATCATGGATGCGCAATCATCAAATCTTTTATTTACTTATTTATTATTATTATTATTATTATTGGGGCATTTTTTAGCCTTTATTGTACAGGATTATCAGGAATGACACACAGGAAATGGTCCGGGGCAGTATTAAACCCAGGTCCCTGCATCTTTTCGGCATATGAGTCACCACGTGAGCTGTAGTAACACCTGCAGTTGACAAACTTGCAGCAACTGTGAGACACTATCATGTCAATATGGACCAAAATCTCTGAGGAATGTTTCCAACACCTTGTTGAATCTATGCCATGAAGAATTAAGGCAGTTCTGAAAGCAAAAGGGGGTCCAACCCAGTACTGCAAGGTGTGCCTATCGAAGTAGCTGGTGAGTGTACATAGAAAGATTCTACAAACTGTGACCTGACAGTCATTAATATTCAATTAAAATAAATAAAAATGCAATTAAATTTTATTTATATGGCACCACTTCACAACAGTCACCTCAAGGCACTTTATATTGTAAGGTAAAGTCCCTGCAATATTAGATAACAATCAAATGACCCCCTCTGAGCAGCACTTGGTGATAGAGTGAAGGAAAAAGTCCTTTTTAACAGGAAGAAACCTCCAGGCTCAGGGAGAGGCAGCCATCCACTGTGACCAGTTGGAGGTATTGATAGATACCCCTAGTGAGGCAGTATAAAGAAGGACAAATGCCACATTCAGAGATGAAGTCTTTAAACAAGGAGTTTGTTACCTGTATGAGAATAATGTTTTTAGCTGTAGTTCACTTATTATTCAATTTTATCTTTCTTTTCAGCCTCTTTTTGGTTAGGTTTAGGTGCCAAAAGCACTCGGTTAGCTTTAGGAAAAGATCATGATTTGAGTCAGATAGACCTTTCATCATGTTAATCATATGTTAGAAGGCAAACTTTTACCATCTACAGCAATTTTCTCATATAATTTTCAGTTTAACACAGTATTGATTCCCACTCAACATTTCTCTTAAAAGGTTAGATACTGTAGCCACTGTGATGTCATCCACTGAATTTAGACTCTGTATTTTGAAACTCAACATTAGCATTTTGGCCACCTTCAAGCTTGTTTAGCAAGCTTTATCTATAAACTGCACAGATGCAGTGCACAGGCACATATCTGCCAATTAGTGCTCTGTAACAAACTAATAAAATGCTAGAATTTCACTCACTAAAACTAGAGGAAAGACGTCTTAAATGAGTCTTACGACAAAGGAAGCCATAATCTTAGTCAGATAATTCCAATAAAAAGGCACAAACACCTCAAACACAGTTGAGAGTTCCAGTTCATTGAATCCACTGTCTACTAACACCTCACCTCAACTAACTGACCACATATAGTTTCCTGTGTTGGGACACTTGTCAAGTAGCCATGTCCTGAATTTCACTGTCCAGATAGATAAGCTATAACAAACTATCTATTGAGAGATATCTTTTTTTGCACCAGAAATATGTGTTTTAATATAAAAATATATTTTTATATACAGTTAGACATTTTTTAACATGGGAGTGTATGGGGATTGCCTCAGTTTTGGAGGCAGCCTCAAATGAGCATTAGATGAACTGCAGTTTTTGGGCACTTATGTGTTAGCTTCATTTTTTATCCACTGAGGTTGCTGCTAGTTTCATTATTTTACATGCACTTACTCACACCATCGTGGTGTTCCTGAGCTTTTTCACCACTATTCACCATTTGGGGAAACAGCTCCTTTATTTCCTGGGTTCAGTGCATTCTGCACCAACACAAAACCAAAGACTTTAAATATGCATCCTGATACTTTTGTATTTGTTTTTCCAAAATAAATGCACTGAAAACATAAATCTGCTTAGAATTAATTTTTACTATTTGTGAGGTGAAACACAAAGACAAAGTTTGTGTCGCCCATAATTCTGTCCTTATTTCATTTACGGTAATAATGAGAGGTGAACCACAATTTCTGTCAACGTTTTTGTGATATGATTATAAACGCTGGACATTAAGAGATACTACTTAGAGAGAACAAATATAAAATCTTAAATAATGGAGATAAACATAGGAAATCCATGATGCTTTTTTTCTGTTTAACATCAATAAACATGTTTATCTTTTATTTGGTTGTTACTCAATCTGTTTGCTTCAGCTTACTGAATCCCACTTAACCCAAAATTCTGATCTCACAGCTACGATGTAGCTCCACCACAGTTGTACTGGATCGATGCTCAATTCCAACGTCTTCTTTCTGACTGGCAGTTTCAGGCCTCCAAGGTGCAACACGAAGCAATATAGGAAAAAATTTTTTTTTTTTCTTGACAGAAACTATTGGACACTTGGAGAAAATAGTATAACCTGTGCACCATAATACTCTGTTAGGAATTGTATGATGATTTTTATTGTGAAAGGCTGCTGTTTTGTTTCGTGGCTTTCATTCCTCACTGTCTGCTCTCCTTGAGCATTATAAAAGATACTGTGACACTGTAAAGACAGCTCTTTTATTGAGAAAACAGACATATTTGGGCAAAGGTAATCCTTTTCTTTCTTTCTTTTGCAACTGAGTAATCAATTTAATAACATATTAGATGCCTCCTCACCTCACAGGCCTGCATATTAATATTTTATCACAATGAAAAAAAAAGCACATCCTTCCATTGGTGAACCATCTTTGCTTTAAAGATGACATCAGCACATGTTAAATGCCATCAGCACTAACACTATGTAACACATTCCATGCCACCTGAAAAAATATTTCCCTTAATAATATGTTATAAATGGGAGCATGTATACAAGGCAGCGTACGCACATACACAGCGTCATGCCACATGCTCACATACACATGCACAGGCCATCTGGCAATCCTGGCAAATGTCAAAAGGCTTGCTCTGGGCCCTGGCTTGCTGAAAACCTCTTGGCAAACAGAAAAATAGTCAAATATTTGTGAAAGAATATGAAAGTTGCAGGGTACAGTCGTTTCACTGGCTACAACTTCATCAAATGCTCCAATAAAACCCAGCTTATATGCTAATAATTAATGATTAAGTGGTGGCTTTTTGAGTACACAAGTAGGAAATGGTGGCACTGGCCCTCATTAAAATGCATCAGCTCTAAGTGAGATCAACATTTTGGAGGTCACCGAAGTGCGTGAGTTTGTTTGGCTTTAAAAAAAAAAGGATCCCTTTAAAGGGCTCAAGTGCTGTATATTTATTATTCTCATCATGGTTTCAACTAATAAATAAGCTTTTTCAAACCTAAATTAAAAACTTGTTTGCCTGCTTTTGTTGATTCATTTTCTCTGCTGCACTTTTTTGTATTTCATTAATATTGGGATTATTTATCTCTTTATTTATTGCTGCCATTTCTTCTGTTGCAGATTTCATTATGACTTTATTTTTTGCCTGTGATTAATAAGTCTATTTATATTTATTTCATCACATTTATTTACCTCTATTTTTTTTTTCTTTTTCAATGCAGGTGCAAAAACCTTTTGAAATGAGTTCATGCTGGTAACAGAGGAGGGAAGGCCTTAAGCCGACGTAATTCACAAGGATTCCTGTTGGTTATTTAACTGGTTGATGACACAGCTAAGAAATATGTTTGAGATTTTCCTCATGTCACCATAGCCAAACACACTAAAAATAATCTGCTCCAGTTGTCTAGATCAGCAAATGTACATAGGCAGATGGTCAACAGATCCTTACTCCCAACTCATCACATACTGACAATAGTCAGGACACGTAGATGTCACTTTTTAAAGCACTTGCTACCTCGTTAGCACTTTTCAACATACAGGGTCAAAAAGGATTCTACAGAATTCTCTCAGTGTTTGAAATCAATGCCATTAGACTGCTGTCAAATGTGCTCTGATGGTCTTATGGAAAGATGATTTTAAAAAAAAGAAGAACAGCCACTGTGGCCGGCTTATAACAGCATGGGGTGCAATCCATTGTGCTAATTATGTTTCATCCCTACCTCACTCCTTTGTCCTCCAATCAAAACCTGCAAACTGGTCAAGGTCAACCATAAATGAGATTGTTCCAATCCTCTAAATACGTCTCAGAGAAGATGAGGAATATTTACAGTTATAGCATCATAAAAAAAGAGGTTTTGTGCCTGACCCCTTAACAACCACTCAGTCACTCTAATTACTGATCCAATGGCAGTAAAACAGTAGCTTCAGTGGATATCAGTCCACCAAACAACTAATGAACATGGTCAAAATCTAGTTTACTAATTTCTTCCTCAGGCTCATTTGCTTTAGTGTACAAAACACTTTTGGGACTCCATAAATGTCAGACTTTGTATTTACTTAAAGACATTAAAACAGTAGGAGAGAGCAAAGCAGATGCATCTACTTCTCCACTGGCAGTTAGGAGACTTTAGAGCTATAATGAGACATAGGTGTCTTTTCAATTACTGTCATTGTTTTCAAGACACGCGACCGGTGAAAAACATGTTGCATTTGGCTTTAAAGTAAGAAAAAACAAAACAAAAATCACATCAGGTCTTCACACTCAGCCTGCCTTTTGATAGCCTGCTTGACAAAAGCTAACATAGCAAGATGAGTCCATGCATCAGGAAGGAATCTCACTCTTAGTGCAGTGTTCCCAGGGGGAGGTTCTGCACACTGAGACACACGTAGGTGTAAGTGTGCGCACACCTATGTGCATCTCTCAGTAGTACACATAGCCCCTGTGTACCACTTTTACTGATTATATTTAGACAAGTCGGCGATGAAATGGAAGGTCAGAAGAAAAGGAAAGATTTGAGCCAACTCCAAATAGCCTAGTACATAAAAACAGCATCTATGGATACTTTCTGACTTCATAACAACTTTGAGGGGGAAGAATTTTTTAATTACTCATCAATCTGGATACTGGAGTTAGGGGTGAGGCCAACACTGTCTGCTAGGCCTCACTTCCTCTACTTGGAGCAGTTTTTTCATTATCTCACTAACACGGATTGCTGTGACAAGACAGATCCAAGAAGTTTGTGACTTAGTTTTGGTGAATGAAATTCTAGTCTTATTAGTCTATCAGTTACTATTAATTACCTGATATGTGTGTCTTTGCCTTGCACCCTTACAGTTTATTCATGCAGTTTCCAAAACAAGTTAGTTAGTATTAGCTGAAAACTTGCTACCTAAAAAAATCAACAGCCAAAAAGCAGGTGTTGAATTGAATAGAATTGAATTTCATTTCATTTCATTTATTTAGCTCCAAATCACAACAACAGTCATCTCAAGGCGCTTTATATTGTAAGATAAAGACCCTACAATAATAGAGAGAAAACCCCAACAATCAGGCGACCCCCTATGAGCAAGCACTTGGCCATGGTGGGAAGGAAAAACTCCCTTTTAACAGGAAGAAACCTTTGGCAGAACCAGGCTCAGGTAGGGGCAGCCATCTGCTGTGACCGGTTGAGGGTTAGGCAAGGGAGACAGGACAAAAAAACATGTGTTGAGGCTTCAAAATACTGAATCCGAAACCAGTGAGTGATGTCATGGTGGATAACCATCTTTTATAGAGCTCAATAGTGAGGTTCTGGGAGTAAAAATCCCATTACCATTCTTATGAGTCATAATATTACAACCATCCAAAGTAGACTTACTGTGAACTGTGACATTGTGAAACGATGGAGGTTTTAACAAAAACGCATTTTATTTGCAATGTCATTGAAAAGAACCCACAATCCTAAACTGACACACTGACATCTCTGATCACTGTTACTATTTTTGGAAATATTTAAACATCCAAATATCAGGTTTCTTAGTGAGCGCGTAAACTCTAGACTCATGAGAGCGGTGATTGTATTCACAAATGGAGCATCTGAGATTTGCACTGCATTATGGGATGAGTAGTTTGTTCATCATTAAAAGTAATTCTGTACACAGTCTTGTATTTTTGGCTTTTTGTTTTGTTTTCCTTTATTTTTTGGATCCAAATCAAATTGTTTTATATGTTCATGATTTACCTCGTAGCTGGTTGGCTTGGTTCAAGGCTTAAAAATCTTTATCTGATATCTATCTGGATAAGTTTCATTCTAGTTAAACATAACAGCCAAATTTATCGTTTTAAATCAACAAATAGGGTTAACAATATTAGCAGGCAAAATTACTGGAGTGGCTGGGGGTGGAGTCAAATTCCTAAATTGTCTGAGTCCACCCCACTAGCCTTAAAGGGATATACATGCATCAGTTTTAAGGGGTTAATATATTAAGGAGGAAATTATATTAATATCCATATTTACATCCATCTATATAAACAACAATGCTGCAAAGCCTTCCAACAATAATGCTTATATTCCCTGTCGGAGGTCTAAGTGTACAAAGGCTATTGTTCTTTTTTTGTTTACGAAAGTTCTACTCAAACAGATGCACGTAATGGTAGCAATATAATTTTCCACACACCATTTAAAAAAAAAACATTAATAAATTCAATCAGCAATGGATGTGCTTATGTTCCCCAGGGCAGATTAATAAGAGATCAAAACAAACATCCCTATTCATGCTTTAACATGTACAAAAGTAATTATTGGAGCTTTTACAGATTTGCTCTTCATAATAGAAAGAAGGAGTCAGGAAATCTAGTGTACCTCCTGTAGAGTCACTTGAAAACTTGCAAACTGTAACTGTCATCCTGATAGCACATATTAAAGAGTTTTCACTGCTGGTTTACCACCAGTACTGTGGAAAAATTAATGGATGTAAAGTGGAGACGTGTCTATTTGAGATTGTTAAACAAGCACAGACAAGCAAGTCCGACATAAGGAGGACTTATCAGAGGAAAGTAATTATTCTCTCATTATTCTCAGTTTTCAGATGTGGAAATCGTTGTGATAACTTGCCAAACATTACCTCCTGAAAGCGAGGGATCCAGCTGAGATGTTATGACGATTTGCAGCAGAGTGTTGACATGGCTGAAAATTGATTAGGAATCCAAAGTTTCAACACTTTAAGTTTGAAAAAGAAGAAAAACAGCAAAAGAGAGAGAGAGAGCAAGAAAGTCACAATAGCTCCTCTGTCCTCCCCGGTGAGCGAGACAAATTGATTTTATTATTCCTGGCTGTTGGCAGTCACTATAATATAATACTCAAAACCAAAATAACGCCATAGGAGCAGTGGGGAGTTTATGCATCATAGGAAGATACTTGATGGTTATCATTTTGAGAAGAAAACATGCAATGAATTACTGTTAAGTCCACGCTAGCCCTCCCGCCACCACGGATATCTAAATAATACAGAGCTGCTTTCTGTGTACAATAGCCTAATAGAGACAAAAGACAGCAGCATTCCATGGACGATTTTTTAAAATAGATAGAGGAATAATGTACGCGCAGACGTGTTAAAATAACAACAGGAAATGTGACAGAAACATAAAATTAATTTAGTGCCATTAACACATACACTTTCATGAAATAGGTGTTACCTTTCAACTTGTTCACTTATTCCCAGGTGGCAATAATTCTGTCATCTTGGTGGGGATTTGTCACATTAACAGCACTGCTGAATGTAAACTGTAGCTGAGTGATGTTGAAGCTGATGGTGTTAAAGTTTTAAAATATACTCCAAGAGTCATTTAACTACCAAATCAAAGTAAACTGAAGAGACTTAAAGCTTCAGATGTGTCTAAGAGCTCCACATGAACAAGTTTTAGGTGGGTAGCACTACAGACTGTGCTCAACATTTCGAGCCATCAACATTACCTTTTTGGCTGCCACTGTTTGTTTTCGTGTAACCAGAAGTAACTATATTTAAATATATATTTTTTTGTGGTTTAATGAACTCATCAGGAAATTATATATATCCATATATATATCTATATATAGATATAGTATATATATAGATAACAAGACAGAAAGGCCTTTTCCCATAGACTCCTATAGGACTGGAAGTCATTTTGCAACTACAGCTATTGCCATCTGGTGACTGTTAGATAGAACACAGAGTTATGGAACTTCTGCATTGGCTTCATTTTTCTGACCTGGAAGCCACGTCTATGTTTTATACCATCTATGGTTCTTAATGCCTTTGCTGGTTAAATAAAGGTTGACTTACTATCTTACGGTACAAATTGGTATTATTGTACAGACAAGCATTAGGTAGGCTTCAGTTGATATCTTTGATAATTTTAACATCATACAAAAATGTTTTAGACATGATGTCAAAGCAGTTGTCTCTTCGCATTCTGTTGATGGCTTTAGCTCCTTTGAAAGTACTTTCAAAAGAGAGGGTGGAGTGCTAACTTATCAGCTAACATTAGCAAGTTTGGTTGTAAGGCACAGACACAGATACCTGCTAATGTCACACAGCAGGCCACAACGTGTTTGTTGATTCCATTCAAAAAACTTTGAAAGGCACAAAAACACAGTCGAGAAGTCAGTGACTCAAATTACTTGAGGTGAAGGCTAGTAGGCAAGTCTCCTCTGCAGCTGCCCATGTTGGCACAGGTCAAACAAAGCCTCGAACTTTAAGCCTTAACAGTACCCAAAATAAAAAATCACCAACCAGAGACCAAAACTGTTTTTATACCAGCCTGTAAACATGTCTTTAAGGTTACAAAATTTGACATTTTATTATAGTATTCTATGGGGATTGACTTACCTTTGGAGCCAGCCTCTAGTTGCCACTAGAGAAAGTGCAGTTTTCGTCCACGTTGGCTTCTTTTTTCAGCCCTGGACGTTACCGCTTGTGTTACACAAAATTCAATTTCTTTTAAATTTATTTAGAGTGAGGTACTTTAGGCTACGCCCTTATTTCCCAGGGGCTACGGTTTTTACGCCAAATTCCCATTTATCTAGGCTTGGGTCCTGTAAAAAACGAGTAGACAAGCTTGTGACCCCCAGAGGCTGGCATTTTTGTATCTCCTCCCAGTCTTGCACAGGAGATCTTTTACGTGTAAGGCAAATGTGTTAACCACTATACAGATACGGAGTAAAATTAATATAAACACAATTTGGATGTTATTTTTCAGTTAAGCAGAATTAGTGCAGTATAGTGTTGCATCATTTGTTCGGTGACAGTCGGCTACAGATTGTAATACAAAAATTACATTGAGGTGGAAGAATTAAAAATTGCAGTAAGATCAAATCACAAGTAGAAAATAATATGAATTTTCAACATCTTGTAATAGCTTAAATAATATGTAATAACAGTTAAGTAGCATTATTATGAATGCGTGTTACCATAACTGTGATATTCAAATACATTTTCAAAAGTATCATGTCTAATATCATTTGCAATGTGTTCCTCTGAGTTTTTTGGGGTTCTTTTTACTAGAAAAATGAAAGAGCCTGAAATGTTTGGAGGGGTAATCAGTAACCTGGCTCTCCTCCCACCAGAAGCCACTATTGCAGTCATACAGTGACTATATCACACCCTATTAACCAGAATGACCCAGAACCCAGGTGGCGGGGTACTTATTCATTTCACTGCTTCTTATGCAGTGTGGTGTAAACTCTGCAAAAAACTGTTATTAAAACACTTCCTCGGGACATAATTTAGCACAGGCCAGTGAGTGTGGAGAAAGGCCAGCATGTTTATAATCCATTTCGTGGCTTGGAAGCTGCAGTGAAAAAGCAACTGTAATTGCCACAACAACCTCTGAACCTCTTTAATTTTCATACAACCTGAAGGGATCAAATGATTGCCCTAACTACAGCGTCAGCGGCAGGGTATCATGTGCTGGGGGTGGGCGTGTTTGTGTTGTTGAGCAGGCCGACCTGTGTTGTCCCCAGCTCTTGACAAGAACTGCTGCTGTGAAAACACAGGCCCGTGGGAATCAGCTGTGCTCGGACAGAATGTAGGAGGTGTCGTGGATGAAATATGATTTCAAGGCTCACTCTGAAATGGGCAAATATCACATTGCAAGCATGGAGTATACTGTATGTCTCCATGCCCTGAAGATACACGGGTTCATTATGCACCGGCTTTGATGTATCTCAGAGAATTTCAATGTTTATCGCTGTGGTCTCTCTGTCGCCGTGTGCATTAATATCACACAGCCTCACTGTTGTTGTTTTTTTTTCATCTGAACTTGGTGGGCAGAATTGATTACCGTGGCCTCATTTGTCTACCTCGGCTGCTTTCCGGGTCAACAGCAAAACATCGAGTGAATTGTGTCAGTGTGCTTTGTGGAATTTTGTCCAATTTGAAAGACTGGGGGAACCAAATTTTTTTTTTTTTCCCCATTATCAGAGCAGAGCCGTAGCTTCCTCAATACACCTGTGGCTAAGTGAGTGGTGTCATTAAAAAGGTGGTGACAGAGATTAGTATTACGGCTATCACCCCATGTATTCTGCTGCTCTTGATAGGTCCAATCACTGCGGCTTAGAGGGGGCTTACACTCGCAACGCATCATCAGTACCCCATCAGAGATGAGAAGGCAAGCATGGAGGTGACACTATAGCCTTTTAATATGCTTTAAGAGCAAGTCTCTCTCAGAATACTGAGCAGCTTCAGAACAAAAAGCAATATTCATCCATTTGGTCACATGCAGAGTGAGGAGCTGAACTGCCATACGCCTGTTACATCCAATTAAAAATACATCTGACTTCTGCGCTGTCAGACACCTGCATCTTCAAAAACACAGTGAGATCCGACTCTAGCACCTTCTGACAGCTGGTTTTAAAAGAAATAAGGCAGGTTTCCTCAATGCATTATGCTCAAGCAGAAGATTTGCGGCCCCCGGAACGTTTTAAAATCTTAAAAGGTTGCAGAGCTCAGACCCTATAACTGTCCGTGCCATCAGTTTGCTTTGGTCAGCATTGCCATTAAAAATGTGACAATTTGCCTTCTCGCAGCTCAGCTTTTTCTCCACCACACCAATCTCACTGCCACTTAGTAAGCTATCTTCCATGTTTCACACTATATTACCACCCGTATGTTGATATGTATCATCCATGCATGCTTGTGGAAACAGTTTTGAGTATTTTCTTCTGGGCAGCAGAAAATGCTGGATCAAGATCATTTTCATACTTATGAGTTGAAATAAAAAAAATAGTTTGGCACATGGCTTCCCATTATATGTTCCCATTAAACCACCCTGAGATGATTGCATTTGGTTATGGATTAAAAACTTATATAATAAGTTAATTGGCAAACTTCTAGGGTTGTTGTGACAAATTTTGTAACCTTGGAACTAGATTTCTTAGACTTCTAGAAGTCTTTGTGTGCATCTAATTTCTAAATTAGGTGCAATATCTAAAGCAAGTCCTGTAAATTAAAAATTCCTTACTCATCATATGTACTGCCTCTATTGCCAGGAAATTATTTTACAACATTTGGTAATGTTATAAGGACAGTTACTAGTTCCATCCAATAGCCATCAAGACCATTCTAACCTAGAGTTTCTGTTTCTGCTCCTTTTGCTATTTTTTTATCTACTGAGCATGTAAAAGGCACAAAAACTTCCCTCAAAATTAATAAAGTTCTTATTTGATCTTATCTCTTATCTTATATTAAGTATGTACGTAGAGTCTGACAGTTGAACCCATTGTACAAGTGGTGTAAGCCTGCATTCTTTCTAATGCCCAGCATTAGAATGGTTGTAAAAATCTATGAGAAAATGACTCTACTTCCACAGACAGTATAAAAAATAGTAAAAAAAAAAAAAAGTAGTCACTGTTATGTCACCTGTTGGTTTGTGAAGTCCTGCTATAAAGCCCCTAGATGAGCAGTTTTTTTTTATCACCATCTTGGTGTTTTGAAAACAAATGTTTTGAGTGAGGGGTTGTTAGCCAATGAGCTAATGACTGCCTTGAGGCGACTGTTGTTGTGATTTGGCGCTATATAAATAAAATTGAATTGAATTGAATTGAATTGAGTATGACACATGACCACTAACCACATAATGTTAAACTGTCTGCCATTTTGGACAATCATGGAAACAGGATCAGGTGAATAAGGCCCCAGTCACACAGGCTTAGAGACTGGTTCACGACCATCTGGCAATCACCAGTCATGAAAAAAAAATCAGTATTCCCCGACCGGTTGGGAGTGGTTGCTGGAGGTTGATGGCAGTGACTGATGGCAAAAAGTACGACATAAACAGAAAATGGAGATTATTTGCCTTCAAAGTAAAAGTTGTGCCTTTTCAAACATGTTGGCTGCAGTCCTGAGGCATATTTTGAAGGTGAATCTTTTGTCGCACTTTTTCAAGTTTCACTACCACTCATATTTGCAAACATGAAAAAACCACAGGCAACTGTGGCAATCTGTTAGCAAGCAAAGCAATCACTAGGACGTTTTTGGTGCAGTACCTTCTTTACAACCAGTTTCACCCAGCGACAGCCATCAACCTCCACGAACCACAGTTAACCAGTCGGGGAATGCACGTTTTTCCCTAGCAACCGATGGTTGTATCAATATGGCAGACAAATCTTGCGCAATGTGCGCATGACATCATGTGAGAAACCTCAGTAACGTGAAAAATCTTCCTTTCTGCCACATAGAGTGACCAAAATCTACAAAATGGACTTATGTGTATCTGAGCCAATAAACTCAGCAGGAATGTGTCTACAGAGGTCATGGCCGAGGGCGTTTATCCCATAGATTTCTATAGGACTGGAGGTCTTTTTGCAACTACAGAGGTTGCCCTCTGCTTGCCATTAAAAAGAATACAGGATAAGGAGCTTCTTCGTTTGCTTCACTTGTGATCGCCTCTTGTGATTGAAGTCACTACTGTTTGACCCGGCAGTATCCTTGGTTTCTCAATGAGATCTACCTCTAACTCATCAGGTGTGGTTTCAAAACACTAAGAGCCAGATTTACTAAGGTGTTGCACCAGAACAAACTGGGTTTTGGTGTTTTCGGTATTTTCCAAGAGAGCACAGTGACAAGTTTGCGTGTAAGAGGTGGGAACTGAGATTTTTGCGACTGACCCTGTTGCATATGTATTTTTGCGAGTTCCTTTCTGAAGGCACAAAATATAGGGAGGATAATATTTAAATCAAGCGCACAAACTGATTTACTAACATTTGCAACACGCAATTTACCAATTGCGCCGATATCTAACCCCGAATAAAAGCATGTCTTATTTTTTGTACTTGAGATTGAAATGAACTGACTGTGCCTGTGTTTAGAAGACAGTGTAACTTTTGTAAATCACCCATAAAACTAAACACACCTATGAGTGCTATTTGGGGATTGCACTCATACGCTATTTTGCCCTGTTTAGTAAATCTGGCCCCAAGATGGCAATGGCCAAAACACTCACCTTAAGACTCTAAAACAGGACTTCACAAATCTTAGAGATAACCATAGTGGCTAAGATAATAGATACCATCTTTGATCCAATTGGGTAAAAACAACAGATTCTACAGTGTTGGGCGGAATAGCTATTACATATTTTAGAGTATTTTAACACCTATTTTTATGTTAAAAAAGCTGTAATTAATAGATTTAGCTGTAGATTATGAAAAGGGGTTGAAAGTTTTCAGACACCATGTGATTAGATGGAGGTTAAAACAAACTCTTTAACCCCAAGGGTAAGTCTGACCATTCTGGGTGCGGACTAACTTAACACTGAGTTGCATTGAAAGTCTGGAATAGTAAAGATCTTTTTCTAAATCGCCTCTGCAGATGCTGCTAAAATGTGGGGCCACTTTATGTAACACACCAATTATTTCATTTCTCTGAAAACACATATCCAACTGCTATCGACCACGCATGTCTTTTCTACCTGACAAATGCTCTTAGAATAATTGCTTTTCACCCTAATGTGACCTTCCCATGTAAGCACTACTTATAAATATGATTACAGGAAATTACCTGAGGGTTTATCTTTTTCCATAAGGTGTTTACATTATTCCTGCCTGCAGTAGCTTGTTAGTTGGTTTGCTGCACAGCTAATATTTGCTGGTGTACATATAAATGACTGGAGGAACACGTTTTGGTAATATTAGGGATATTTTCATTAATGGAGACAGCAGGACGAGAGTTAGCAGGCTCATAGGCAACACATCTGAGGGGGTTCAGCAATCATTCTCCTATCAGGGGGTGATCTAGCCACTGTGACCAGATTACATGGGGGGAACCCAAGAGGCTCTCTTTATAATTACTTTGCTGATTGGAAAAATAAGAGCCCTCTAACAAGCTCTGTCAATCAAGCATGGACTGTTTTTCGTAATGATTATGTAGAGAAAAATGTTGAGCCTTTCCTGTGTTATTATACAGCCTGCAGGTCTACTAAAACCTAAAACTAAAGGTTGGCCAATTTAGCAATTTCGCAAACAAAACAACTGTAATCCATAAACCCTGCACATTCATAAACATGAGTTTCAGCTTCAGTGACTCCACTACTGACATACATGTTGAGAGGAGGGTGTGCAACTGTGTCTCCGTGGGTGTGGGTGGGCTCGCACTCACCTAAGTGTAAATAGGATTGTGCATGCTCGTATTGGTATTTGCATGTGTTGTTAGCTTGTGTATCCGACACAGTTGAAACCAAATCCAACAGAAAGCATTTGTTTATTTGTGATTTCTCCCGTTAAGGTTTGCTCTCATACTAATCCCTATCTGAGGACTTATTCTGCTCTGTCGTTTGGGGTGAGACTCCAAGTTGATCGCAGAGCTTGGCAGGAAGGAAGGAAGCCTCTCGCTCTCCTGCTGGCATGTCATTGATGCATGCCATTAGGCGCCATGTGTCACATTCTTCAACTAGCGCAGGCAGCTTTTTTAGAAAAGGCACCAAACAATGCAGTGCAAATAAGGGACAACCTGCAGGATGGCATTCTGGGGAGATAATAAGGACAACCAGGCGCTTGACATGAGAGAGCTGTATCTACAATTTACAGAGGGTAAAGATTCATGGAGAACTAAAGTATTCATTCCTCACCACCTTTTTTTTTTGCTATTAAATGACCCACCAATATCAAATTGGCCCCCAAACCACACACTCATGCACAACATACACACACACTTGCTTCTCCTTCTGAGTGTGTGTGTGCATTGCTATAAATAGTACCAGAAGGATACTATACCCTTGAAAAAGAGGGTCTTCAGAAGCACAAGGGGCAAAAAGACAAAAAAAAAAGAAAAAAAGCTGCAGCCTTGAAATATTGAGTACGCATTAGAGGCAATATGGCCCCTGTGCAAAATTCATGTTGTTTTCTGTAAGACTTTAACACCCTGGCAAATAAACAAATCAAAAAAGAAGACAAAACAAGTGGCTGTGATGAAATTGGGATGCAATGACATGTAATTTAGCCTGAGTGGAGCACTGAGAGACATGGAAGGGACTGCTCACCATTACGTTTTTATCCTCTGAGACAACTGCTGCCACTACAGAGCTTTCTCTGTGGGTACAAAGAAAAAGGAATAGCTGCACAAAAGCAGGAGGGAAGAGCTCCTGACTTATTCACAGGCATCCCTCTATTGCCCCATGAATCAACCAGCAGATACAAAATATAAGACTTACCGTTATATATATGCAACAAAAACAAAGTCATCATTTTGCTTATTTGAGCGGGCATGTCAGAAGTACTTGTACATTTGTTTTTTTTTCTTTAAAGCTGTACTTACCATTTCACATCTGTTACACATGCAAGGGGCAAATGTTCTCTTTTTGAAGTTATTACAGTCCCTAAAGGAAAACAAATTGTCAGAATTTGGGTGCAAGCAGTTGTGAGTGCACTGCTACACGCTCACTGGTGCTGGCTTTTAAAGGGAATACAAAAAGTTTGAAAGACAGCTAATAAACATGCCCACAAAGCCACGATGCAACTGCATAATGAATATTCACATTGTTACTGAAACAGGATACTTTGAAAGGATATACAGCAGTGTAAGAGGGAGAATTCATGAGCATTTATTATTGAAATATCAGTTAGAAAGAGAAAAAACTGTTACAGGGAAAACAGATGGTTGTATTAAATTTTTTGCTACACAGTCTTCATTTTAATTCACTTTAAAAGAAAAAACATTGTTATTCATGATACCCATGACTGTTAAGTGAGCTGCAGTGTTGCTTGGGTTTTAAATAAAAAAAAAAAATCAGTGATGAAACATACAGAAGGCTGTTGTGCACAGCATTATGTTGCATTATTAATTTTATTCAGTTTTATTTATATAGCACCAATTCACAACAGTAGTCGCCTCCAGACGCTTTATATTGTAAGGTAAAGGCCCTGGATTATTAGGTAGAAACCCTAACAATCAAATGACCCCCTATGAGCAGCACTTGGTGATAGAGGGAAGGAAAAACTCCCTTTTAACAGGAAGAAACCTCCAGTCTCAGGGTGAGGCAGCCATCCACTATGACTGGTTGGGGTTATTGATAGGCCTCTAGTGAGGCAGTATAAAGATGGAATAATGCCACATTCAGAGATGAAGTCTTTGAACAAGGAGTTTGTTACTTGTATGAGAATATTGTTTTTAGCTGTAGTTCACTCATTATTCAATTTTTGTGGATTATCTTTCTTTTCAGTCACTGTTTGGTTAGGTTTAGGTGCCAAAAGCACTCGGTTAGCTTTAGGAAAAGATCATGATTTGAGTCAAATAGATCTTTCATCATGTTAATCCTATGTTTTTTGCACAGTCTTCATTTTAATTTACTTTAAAAGAAAAACCATTGTTATTCATGATACTCATGACCATTAAGTGAGCTGCAGTGTTGCTTGGGTTTTAAATAAAAAAACAGTGATGAAACAAACAGAAGACTCCTGCGCCGCATTGTGTTGCATTATTAATTCAATTCAATTTTATTTATATAGCACCAATTCACAGCAATAGTCACCTCAAGCCACTTTATACTGTAAGATAAAGACACTAAAATATTAGAAATTATTATATGAATTGTATGTATTGTATGCTGTACAACAGGGAGACCAGCGTATGTATAATGGCAACAAAGTTGACTTGGTTGTGGTAAAGCAGTCATTGCCAGATTCAGGCTATCTAGCTAAGCCACCTCCCCCACGCTGGCTACTACTGTAGAGTGCTTTCTGCTGTTACAGGCAGTTTAACCCTCTGAGGACTAAGTCACCATAACTGATAAACCTGATAAACCCTACCCCAACCCTATTTTGGAGAAGGCCCAAACTGACTTTTTGGGAAAAAAATATCAATAGTTTTTGATCATAAACTATTGGGTAACATTATGGTAGCTACATCTTTTATACTACTACCAAGTGAAGGTTAGCCAGCTAGCTGTAAACTAACTTCACTGCATGATCTAGAAATGGTAACCTTATCCACTAAAGGCAGTATTTTGCTACATGAGATTGCAGTCCATTTATAATATAAACCATGAAGAAAGACTGCTCAAGATCAGATTAGAGCCCATAAACCAAACAATCCATTTTTTTTTGTAGCTTACTTGCTTCATTTAATTGTTGCTTGAAGCCCAGTGTAGCAGCTACTTGGCTGCTGGTTATTTGTTAATAGTAGCTACAGAAATGTATTTTAACTGCATTTCTGAGTAATTTTTTACCGTCAGTTAATGTTGCTCAGTGGTGATGCTGGAGGCAGAGGAGAAACACTTAGACAAGGCACTCTGGAGAATGCATCTTTGCAGACAGGCCTCGGGGGTCCAGGCCCGCCCAATAAAGTCCTTGTGGCCCCTCAGCTGAATTTTACTAATACACTTCAACTATAAGTTACATTAATTCATACAGTTTAGTAATGAAAAACGTAAACATCCATGTTGCCGATAAGTTATTGCAGTGCGAGTTCAATTTAATTATTCGGTTCACAGTAGTTTAGTGCTTTGCAGCAATTGTGGTAACCAGCATGACTGAGGAGGACACTGAGCAGATGGGCCTATGCAGGTCAGACTTTGGGAAGTACCCCTCATGTCTCTTTGAAACTAAAAAGAGGTCATTTCAGCATGTGCAGCTAGTTTTAAAGTATGACCCTACTCGAAAATTGCAAAAGAAATGGAAATATGTTGAGGACGCTCACAGTCAGCTGTACTTTTTTACTTTTTAACGTTTTTTTTATGGAATAGGAAACTGACTTGAGCCGAATGCTCCCCTCTCAAAATTGGTTGCCGGTCCAGTTCATATGGTCTGCTGCCATCAATGCATCTTTGTCATATAAGCATCACATCCTTTGGAGTCTTTTGCACAGAAATCACTCCACAGACTCTTAATTAGACACAGAAAGGAAAATAGAAGAATAATAAAAATATTTATCATATATTTATTAGGTCTGATGAACATAAAGAGACAAGTAGGTGTGCCTTATGATTATGTTTTGTGTGTGTGTGTGCTCTATCATGTTATATTTAATTTTATGCTGTCACAATTGATGTACAATTTTTTTCTTTAAAATTAGTTACTGTTTATAGATAAAATGCCTGCACAAAAGTGTAAAGTGTCTGTTTTTGGCTAATACAGTGGATGAAATGCCTGATAAATGAAGGCACCTCATCAGACTAATGCAAAAGTCCTATAAATTTGGTGATGCTGCAAAATAATGCAAAAGTTCCCTCAATGACCTTACTAGAGATATTAAAGTGATGGCTACCGTGGTATAAGTGGAATAGGAAATCTCTGATGGTAGACAAATATCTTTTAAAGATAAAAACCACAGTTTGAATTCATGGTTCCCATGGCATGGCCATGTACAGTATACTGTGTCTGTTACATAATAGCAAAGTTTGTAGACTATCATGTAATATGTGGATTTTTTTCATCGCATTTGTGAATTCTGTATATTTTGGTCCACTTGAAAGTACATTGATATTGTTTCAGGTCAACAATAATATTCATCCTAAATGTTCTAAAGTCACTTTCAGTACTCTTTTAATGTAATTTATTAAATTACATTAAAATTTCCCCATTACACATAAATGTTAGTCACAGTTTAGAGCCAGAGCCAAACTGGGATAAACAGAAAATGTGTGTGTATATTTATTTATTTATTTATCAATTTGTATCATACAAAAAAACAAGATTGTCTAAATTCAGTTAAAAATGGATTTAATGTAATTTTATGTGCCCAATATACACCCAGTGTAATAGTATCCTGCTGTGAGAAGACACAGCAAACTAGGTCCTCCTGTTCACAGCATGCTTCTGAAGATAGAAAGCAAAGAAATAAATTGGGACAGTATAAATGCATGTACATGGTTGACGGTTGCAACAATAACATCAGTTGTTGCATTCTACCTGAATGCATACTGACCAAGCAACTTAATTATCATAATAAGGCAATAACTTAAATAACAACAGGCTTCATATAGGATTTACCTTGTTAACAGAAACATGTAACTCTAAAGTGTACAAAACTGTTCATAATATGTGGACACACATTTATCTGTTTTTAACTACACAGAATTTCAATCTGAGAGCTTCATTCAGCATCCTGAATGACCTCCATTACACAAGAGGACTTTACGGTATTGTTTTGAAAACAACATATCTTTTTTTTCCATTTCTATTTTGGTTGTACTACGTCTGATATAAGAAGAGAAAAAATGAGTTCACCCAGGGAAAAAGGATTTAGTGAGTGATCTTACTTTTTATGTATTTATTTGTAAACGGGCCATTGGTTAAAACAATTGCTTACACCTACTTAGCTATTTCAGGCTAGAGTATTTGAACAGCTGTGTGGGCAGAATAAATAGATAAAGAATACAACTAGCATCAGAAAACAATGATGATTGTATTAATGCCCACACATTCTTTAAACATACGCTGATACAGTTTGTCTTATGGATGTTTGGTTTAAAAAAAAAGGGGAAAATTAAAAAATGAATTGCTCCTAATTTCATTTTAAAAAGAGTAGGCGGGAAGTTTTATTGGCATTATTTTCTGCTGCTCTACTATTTTGCTACACTAATTTAGTCTTGTGATGGGCTGCTTTTGACTCCATTTTGAATATAGCAGGAAATGAGAGATGCGACTACCTTAAATCAACTTGTGTCCCTAGAAGATTTATACCACCATCTGACAGTAAAGCAGAAACTCTACAATCTGCATGCAAAACATAACAGTAATGGCTAATTGCAGTTGCATCATTAATTAATTTAGCTGTACTACAGGCTAAAATAGCTTCATCTAATTTCTTACCATTCAGAGCGATTTAAAAAACTTTTTTTTAAGTTTGTGTAAGGCTCTAGCTTTCAGAATAATAGCCCTGCCTTGTCTTTTCTCCTTGCTCATCTGTAACTGAACTCATTTTCTATTCACACACTCAAGAAAATCTTATCAGAGGAGAGTTGTAGGCTTGTAGGCTGGTACAAAAGTTTTAATGATGAAAGTGCCAGCAGCAAATTGCGACATGATTCCCTGGAGTCCGCAAGAGGCTTTTTGACATAAAAAAAGAAAGAAAGAAAAAGAAGGGGAACATAGTGATTCAGGCAACTGATCTGTACTTTTAAATAAATTGGAAATAATTGTTTTGACAATAAACATTAAAATCTTTAATAGTTTCATTATGGCTTTTGTAAAAAAAACAAACAAACAAAATATATATATATATATATATATATCTTATCAAATATATAAAACTTCTTTAAGGATTTTTTTTCCCTGTTTATTCTGCTCTATTATTCATGTGCCTGCTAACGGGATTAGTTTTCTTAATGCAGAGTCAGGCTTTTCTCTTAGACATCCATCAAGCTCATGCGGATGATGAGCAAGAAAAAAATTGTCTTGTTCACATTAACTACACATACACACCTACAACTAATATTTACACATGGTACTGTTAGATAAACAGTTGCTTAATTGCACTATTCCACAGCTTGTAAAGACTCTCGGTATCCATTAACGTGAGGTAATTAGTCGTAATTTGCATCATTAAAGACAAAACAATAGCATAATCGTTTATGAATACTCAATCAGAGGATAATTACCTAGTCTTGATCTGCATCTTCAGGCTGGAGAGATGCAAAAAAATGCAAAGGAGGGTGGGGAGTCTTTGTTCTTTGACTGAAGAACAAGGGGCCTGCCTTCTTTCGTTCCCCCATGAACACACTTTTTCAGCTTTAACAAACCCTGAAATTTGGCTATTTAATTGCTGCTGGCCCACTTTTTCTTTCTGTTCTTTTTTTTGTGGGGAAAGTGTACAACAAAGTTGATGCTTTTGTCTGGTCTTGTAGCCTGTAAGACTGGAGAATGGCATTTCTCTTTGTTGGGTATAGAAAGTGAAGATCATTAGTTACTGAGAAGACGTAATGAGGGGAGCGCTGGAGAGAAATATTGTACTGTGTGCGTATGTGATGTGCATGTGCACATTTGGTGAGTGAAAGCTTTAAGTATAACTGCATGCGTACCTGCTGCTACTTGCAAAAACAGTATTTTGGACAAAACCAGTGTGTAGAAGAGTGACAATTTGTTTCCATAATGTTTGAGTTAAACTCTGTGCTGTTCCTTCTGCAACCAGCCCTACACTAATGACTCTGTTTGAATGCCAGTGTACTAGTATGGGCGAGTATTACTCAGATGAGTCTGAGAGACTTTTGTAAAAGAAAAGAAAGACTGTAAAGATTTTATTGGAAACTGAACTGTGAAATGTAATCATAAATACTTCATGTTCAAAGTTACCACTGAATGTATTGCATTTCTGAAAACCATTTGCCTGAATACATGTGGTTTGAATTCCCTTTTATTAGTAGGTCATTTCAAAGTTTGCAATTTCGGAACTTGATTTTCTTCCCCATTCTTAAAAGTGTATTCAGTGTATAACTGGGCCTGAATGGAACTAATTACATCTTTGTTGTGTTGGGTTCAGTCAACATTCAAGATGAATAACCTCAGAAACACATGACAAAAACACAAAAGACTGAATTGTATATCTATTTGGATTCAACATGTTTTGAAACATCATCCAGAATGCCCTCAATTTCAAATGTCAAATCTCAAATTGAACCTCATAAATTAAGAATATTAATTTCAAAGTAATATTTTTCAGTGGGATCAATTACATTTAAGCACTTGATTATATTTTACAAGTAGGCAATCAGTTGCTTCTAATCTCTGTAGACAGATATCTGCTTGCACATGCAGAATGTGTAAGCAAGGTAATGCAATATTTGGTGCTGGAAGCTTTCTGGGTTGCACTTGTAGTCTGTCTGTATTCTGAATTTT
>VUQS01043309.1:0-20005 GCA_015108495.1 Heterochromis multidens
AGACAGTGTATATCTGCTGACTGACAGATAAATGCACCAAACACAGTTAGACACATAAAGACACACACACACACACACACACACACACACACACACACACACACACACACACACACACACACACACACACACACACACACACACACTTAATCCTGCACAAACAAACACACAGACTTGTGCATACTTGTTAGATTAATATTGTAACTCAGCTCTTTCGATTCCATTAAGTGTGATAATGATAATGGCTTGCATGACAGTGATAACAGAAAATTGCTGCTGCGTTGCATGTGTTTGATTTCCATTTAGCCACAGATGCTTTTCAAACAATAATTCTCAGTCCTTCTCTGTTAACAAAAACAGTTTTCAGTTTTGAAAATGGCTCTGTTTATAGCTTCTTCTGTAGGGAGGGTTCAGGCTGTTCCTTGAACTCAAGACCCCAGCACAGAAACACACACACACACAAACACACACACACCACAAACAGGGAAAGCCCTGTTCCCCAGGGGACTCCTCCTCCTCCATTAGCTAATTTCTGATCAGCTGCTGTCTCCATCATTAATTCATACATCTTCCAGCACAGATGCTAGAGGTTGCTTTTAATCATCTGATTTCTCCCGTCGGTCACCCACCCTGCCCTTACCCCATGCTGGCTGAGGGCACAGGCTATAACGTGTGCAGCAGGCAGACGGTGTAATGGCAACGAGGTAACAAAGAAAACGTAAAAGGCATGTGCCGAGGCATGAATCCTTGGAAAATCTGTGCAACGGAGCATTTTTCCTTTCCTCAACAACCGCTGCTGAAAATCCCTTGAGTTAAGTTAACTCCCTTTGAGTAAAGCTGTTGAGTAGATGCATTTATTTTCACAAAAAAAAAAAAAATTTTAGATTTTTAAAAATTCTTAGTTATTATGTAATAAGGTAATAAATAACTGGCATCCTGTGTTTGTGATGGTGAAAAAGCTATAGCCAGTGTGTGTCTTGCTCTTTTTAGGCCATACAGCAGACATACAGTGGTTTAACCTACTGGAACCCAGAGGGAGCTTTGCCCAGTTTCCCCTTCCAGCTGCCTTAGGCCTACTTATTAATCTCACCAGCTACTTGGAAGATTCCCACTCATCCCACTCACTTGACATTCAGGAGATACCATTACAAACCCTGAATTTGACTCTGCTTCTCTACAGAGTGATGTGCTGTTTTTAAATTCTAATGGTTATAAATATATCTGTTACTTTGTAATTATGTGTATGTTAATCCCAGCTAGTTTAAATAGCAACATATCTGGCAAAATGAAAACGAGCAGCAACCTGTACTAGAAAATACATGCAAAGTGCCCAGAATGCAGCTCCTTAAATGGCTTCTTGAGGGTGGCTCTTACAGCAAGTCAGTCTCCATAGACTTCCATGTCAAAATGCCCAACTTAACACCAGAAACAAACATGTTTACAGTTTGACTCAAGAGCTAATATACTCCTTCATGACAATTATAGAGGCAGTAAATTTTTGTATAACTCCACTGTTTAAATTTTATAAAGGCTCAAAGTTGGGCATGATTAACAGCATTGCTGCTTTAAGTGGCAGGTCGATGCTGAAAGCCACTGGCTTTCTGCTCAGCGTCACCTCAGCTAATTAGTCACCTAACCTCTCAGTCCTGTTTGTAATGTTGTTTTTGTTGTTGTTTCCATTTTTAATGCAACTATCTGACAAATAACACAGCTTGGTATGAGGTTAATTTTACTACCAACCTATCCAGTAACTCAGTGAAACTGAGTATGAAACTATTTATATGGACCCATACAGTCCATGGATGTACCTTCCTAACCAAGCGAGCTTACGTCAGCTGATATCCTAGCAAACCACCCACTCATCCAAATATGGACCAAAAAGAAAACAAAAAAGACTTTTGCTAAGTTGAGCCTTCAAAGAGTTTTTCCACAAACCGGTGGGTGATGACACAGTGGTGCTAGTAGTGCTAGCAAGATTACACAAAAAATTATCTACTGTAGGTGAATTTCATGAAACTTAGTGAAGTAGTGGAGCATGGGCAAAGCAAGAATCCATGAAATTTTGGTAGCTATCAGAATCACTTTCTTTAAAATGATAAAATAGGGCATTGGCCTCAGCATAGGAGACACTCTTCTAGTCTCTTTCGTGATGTGTTCTTTGGTCTATGTGATGCATGCCTCCAGAAAGTAGCTGAAATTGAAAAAAGTTACCTTTAATGATTCCTACAGAAATAAAGAGTGATATATGAGCTAATAACATATATTCAGTTATTTCTGTGAAAGCACACAGTGGTAGCATGCAAGTATCAATATGTTGCTTGACCTTATGAAGTGCATTAGATCCAGTCACTGCTCTGGACTACACATCTGCAGTCTGCACAGTGGTAGTGACTTGGCCTTATGGCTCTGTTTGTTATGCTAATGCAGTCTTAATCTCTGAGGCGTAAATGCAGTGCTGGACCACATTTCTATGCATAAAAATGATGGAGTGGAGCTGAAAATCTGCTTCTAAATGAGATTCATTCAGAGCTCAGATTTTGTGTTGATTTTAGACAAACATGATTGCAAACCAGATTATTATTAGCGTTAATCACTACATTAACTCTTTGAAATTTGAAGTAGAAAAGAGAAAACAGGAACAACTGGAGTTCCTTTCAGTCTAATATGTTGCTTCTGCACATGTTCCACTGTTAACTTTATCCTCCTCCACATATGAGCACAACAACTGATATGCTTGTCAGGAATCCAGCTGGAAGTTCTCAGACATCGGCCCTACCTGCAGCACCAGCAGCCGTTCACAGGTGCTTGCTGGGCAGGCATTCATTCACCACTCCCTGAAACCGCTTTATGATCCAAGAAAGTAGCTTATCATAACTAATTGTTCAGCCGAGTCCAAGTCAGGCCGAGTTAATTAGCTTTCTCTTGTTCTCTCTGATATGATCACCTGATACATGCCAGACGGCAGAGAAAGACCCGTGGCACCTTGTACTGTGTATGCCCTTAAATATTTAAGGGACGTTCATTAGCAAATCCTTGAGCTGGATGTCATTATACAAGCTGCTGAAACCTAAGCCTTCAGCTCCAGGATCACATTATTCAGCCTGAGTGGTCTCTGTGTCAAAAGGCATGATGGGAGGTTGGCGTGCAGCCTGTTTTGGTGGGGTTAGATTACTATTGTCAGTTGGTTCTGCCTCAGCAGTGCTACACATGCTCAGTGACATGCAGCATTAAGAATTTGAAATTAGCTTGAGCTGGAGATGTCATGGCAGCGTTTCAGCTTTGCTTTTTAATGGCGCTAATAAAACATCTGGTTACCAGAGGCTCAGGAGCGCTGGTAACTGACTCTTCACAATTAATCCCACTGACAACTGGGCTTCATTACCAAATGCACACTGTACTTTTCCATGATTACAAATCAAGATGTGTCTCTGTTTCACTGGCTTGGAATGGGAAGCTGTGCTGCAGGAGGTAACCCAGGTCTGAGGGACTTAACACGAGCTGCTACCCATGCTCCTTTGTGTCATTGCTGGTCTTTGTTTGGGATATTTCCACCTGGCTAACTTCTGAACCCTCAGTCAGAGGTGATTGTCTGTCCTGAGTTAGTGACAGAGCTCCTAAAGATGGAGGGGACATGGGGGAGGAGTTTTGTTTAGACCATCTGTTGCTGCTCCTGAGACAATTAATCTTAACTTTATACCCTCTGGCTTGAGACTCACACACGCTCACATACAAAGATGCAGACAAGTGTCCCATAGGCCCAGTGTTTATTACAGGTCAGCCCAATTTGTTTATTTATTTTGAATATTTTGAATATAATTTTCCACAGATGGTGGCTTTATTTACGACTCTTGATATCACATAATAAGACATTTTGGATATCTTTAACTTCCCTGGAAAGTTTTAAAAATAAAAATGTTGTTTTAAAAAGCAAAATAAGCTAAACATTAGATGTTTTGCTTGCACGCATTAACTCTTTCCTCCTTGGACACCTACTAGGGATAACCCTTGTTTTTTTTTTCTGAACTGAGTGGTTTTTGTCACATTTCAGGCCTTCTTCCAGAATAAAGTGCATCAGAAGTTTGTGAGGTTGATCTCTGCCTATACAGCTTACTAGGGTTACCCTTGGAAAAACCTAGAACCTATTCAAATGGTTATCAAACCACATCTTTATTGATATACATTGAAGTTTCAAAACTCGTCATTAAGGGTACAGGAGAGGTCATCAAATGTGGTCTTTATGGGGGAAAGAGTTAAGGTTGCAACCATTATAAAGGGTGCCGGTGTTGGCTTTATTACTAAGTTAACTTCCTTTATGCTTAGTTTTTTTTTGTCTATAATAAATGAACAAAAAAGAAAAACGTAAACAACTTGATGATTGGGGAGTGAAATGCAAATGCAAAATAGGAGTTAATAGCCTTGTATGGTATCTCATTGGGTTGTTTTTTGCCCACCTTTGATTATAGTGTCTGGAAGAGATTTATCCAGAGAGCGAGTCACTCTTCACAGATGCTGGTGCAGCAGGCTAAGCCATTATTAGTGTCTTTATGGGCCAGTTTGTCACTGATGTTTGGTTTACCATATAGAGTCACAAACTTTCATGTGAACTCCTACTTAGTTTTCTAATTAATTTAAAGAACTGTGTGTAGTGGGTATGCAGTTGGTATGCAGTGGGTGGAAAAACCTTTGAGACTGACTCAGCAGATGAACCACTCAAAACCTTCCTTTACTATTTGCACCACTGAAATTTCTTTATTGAAGCAATACTGGAATGGGAGTGGAAAATCTGCCATCTCATGAGCCATCACAGTCCTTTCCTTGTCATGGCTTGCCTGCTGTCTTATTCTGTTGTACTTCTCATGTAATTTGTTTCTAACGACATACTCCTGGCTCCTTTGTTGGCCTTACTGTTAATGTCAAGTCATGACATGAGAAAAAGAAAAACTCCTATAAAACGAAGAACGCCAGCAATATTCTGCTGAATTCCAGTTATGTAACAGAGGCTGATCTTCTTAAAATCTATAGAATAAGAACTATTAATCTCTGAACTGGACTTCAGCAAACTCACGTGAATCAGCTTTTCCCTGAATAGGCATGCCATGCATGCCAAGCTGGTACCAGGCAGAAACTGCTGTGAAAGTCACCGGCTGTCTCATATTAAGTGGAAACTGTGTTAATGCGTGGCCACGTGTTGCAGGATAGCTCTGTTATATTTCTATCCTGATGTTTCTGTTTGTCCGCCTCTTTTTCCACACAATAGGAGGCGGGACATTATGAGCTGCTCGCACCCTTCCTCTTTCCCTTCTCTCTCCCCCCTCTGCCTCCTCCTCCTAATTTACACTACCCCCTTTTGTCCCGTTCACTCCTGTCCCCTGTGGTTTGAGAGCCACATTTAGATGTGCTCCATTAGCCGACTGAAAGAAAAAAAAATCTGCGATGATGGAAGTGGGGTTTTTTTTTAGACTTGCTTTGTCCAAGAAGGAGGTCTGAATCAAAAAATAAAGAAAACCTCAGAGATCAGTCATCACATAAGCTGCTAAGGGACTTGATTTAATAGATTTTATAGTGTAATAATTATTTGTTTATTCCCTCTTAGTCTCTGTGTCTCAGCACGTAAATGGATATTGGATTAAATAAAAACGTGTTGATCTTGTGGCATATGCATCTGTGCTTCATGGATGAAAGTGTGCACACACGTGACAGCCTGCTGTTAATAGTTAATGAGGATTGATGTCTGGAAGTGGTGACCTTGTCTAAGGTTTCTTAGTGGAATCCATGCATATTGATCTCTTCACTTTGATCCTCTGTTGGTCACACACTTTATTTGCTGATGTTCGCTGCTTTTCTGGCCACCCCACTGGTGCCACTTGTGATGATGAACTGGGTTCAGCTGTTAAAGATGAGCTTCTTACAACAGTTTGTAACCTTTTGAGTTAAATTTCTTTAAAATCCACATCCTAGACATAATCAATTAACGTGCAAAATGGTGAATTTTCCTTAAGATCGGAGAAGTTTTTCATTTTTTAAAAAGTACGTTCACATCCCATCAGAGAGAAGATCGATACTACTTTCATCTCTCCTTGCAAAACCACAAGTTTTCAGTTTCAGGCTTTGGTTTTGATGAAACAATTAAGATTTTAATTAAGCTGAAAGTTGCTGGATTATTATAAGCAAACTGAGTGACGTGTCTGCTAACAGACAGACGTAAAGGTGGTATCATCTGTCTCTCTGCAAACCCACGTACTTCCATTCACTATCAGACAAATTTGTATTTCGTCATGTGAAAAGATTTAAAGTATTTATTCCGCAGGGTCAGACAGGCGTTTGTTTATTCTCAGTCAGTACAGTCATTCAAATGGAGCCAAATCTATAAATGTATCTGCCGTGCTAAAGTGGCAAATGCTGTAAGGAATCAGCCTCAGATTCCTGTTATTGCTCCTAGTTACTGACATGCTAACAAACATGTCTGGGAAGGTCAGTGAATCTTTATGGATACACAAACACAGGAGACCAGGCCGCTGGGATAAGATGTTAATGTCTGTCTGGAACCAGCATCTGATAATGGCTAGAAGTGTGCTGCGATTTGCCTCACTGGAATATAGAAAAGAAGGAAAGGATGATGGACATTTGTATTGATTGATATACTAAAGTGGTAAATGCTCATTTGGGGGCATAATCTTTTCTTTTATGGAGGAGACCAGCCACACTGAAAGCCTTTATGACAGTTTTACTGAGTGTGTATGACTGAGTGGTAGTTTGACTTTCTGGCACGCCTTCATCATGCAGATCTGGCAAGCAACTTCTTCTCTTCTACTCGTAGTTTAATAAGAGACTAACTG
This sequence comes from Heterochromis multidens, assembly GCA_015108495.1. Classification (NCBI taxonomy): domain Eukaryota; kingdom Metazoa; phylum Chordata; class Actinopteri; order Cichliformes; family Cichlidae; genus Heterochromis; species Heterochromis multidens. The sequence continues at coordinate 6,837 of VUQS01043309.1, forward strand.
TGCCCGTCCAATCTTGGTGAAGCAGTGACTACAGTATGTGGCACATAATGGTAAGCAATTTTGGGGAAAAGAAAAAATGGAAAAAGACAGAGAGAAGAAAAGCAGAGAGGATAATTCTTAGTTTTACAGAAAGTCTCTGCTCTAGCCCCTTTATATTATAGCTAAATGCCTGGGGGTATTTCTTTTCCTCCCTTTGTTTCAAGTACCATGAACAACAAGAACATCAGCAGAATATCTAGTATCTGTAATGAAAATTTTCACAACCTTTCTGTGAAGCACATGACTCCAATACAAGCCCAGTGTCCAGATGCTAAGGTTGTTGTGCTGGCTATTGTGTTGCAGGGGGCCCGTGTCTGGCTGAGACACAAAGAGCAGCTCCTCCCCTCTACTGTCAGCTCTTGTGATGATTCAACCCTCGTCCTCACCACTGACTGTGGAAAGGTAAGAAGACTCCTTTTTCATCAATGTTGCCCCTGATTTGATGTAGACTGTCCCAAACTGTCACCTGCGCAATGTATCTGCAACATGAAGCTTTTATCATTGGTTTAAGGATTCAGACTCTGTGTTTGCAAGTCTACGCCAGATCAACCATTACCCCATTTTAAAATGAACAGCTAAAACTCTCTGAGGCACTCCGAGAGTAACTGCTAGTGTCCATTTAAAATCTCACCTTAGTTTCTGTTAACACTTCCAGGGCTGTATAAAGTAAGAGGGGAGGTTTCCCGTTGTGTATATGTGGGAGACCTAATTGTTTGCACACATGTGTTTCATCTGAGGGCTCTGCAGCGGGATCAACACCTTTTGTAATAAAGTAAGAATGACAGGAATGGAGTCCGGCAAGTCATTGGCCTGAGCTTATCTGTTTGGCAGTGCTCGGTGGTCTTTGTGTCTGGAGGAAATCCTGTTACAGAGGCAGAGAGACAGACAGAGAGAGAGAGAGAGAGAGGTGGAAGGTCAAAAAATAATTTCTCATTCAAGACTCTGTGAGACAAAGACTGTAGATCAAAAGAAAGCTGTTTTATCTTATGGAATGCATCTGTACTGATATGATAGTGCTCTTTGCCTGCTAAGCTATAAGGGAGCTGTATTTTTTCATATTCATATATAAACGGGTAAAATGAGAACCTGCTTTGTCAGTATTCTGGATTCAGAGAATGATCATTCATCACTGAAACTTTGTGAAACTCTTTAGTATTTGTTTAGTGCCCATTTCCACTGGATCCACTGTTTTTATTCAAAGAAAACCCTTTGTACACTGTCTTGCCTGCAGCAAATTGAAGATACATATGAAACATGACACCAAGTGTTGTAAATGCCAATTCTGTTGCATGACTCTTGGATATATAAATATATGTTTGTTAATATGATCGGCTAATACATATTTGGTGCTGATGAGTCTTCTCAAACTGGATTATGGTATGCTGGCTATCTGTAATCTTCTGTTCCACTAAGGATAAAGGTAAATGAGCAGACCAGGTGCACCTGTACTACAGAATGAGTGTTGACGTTGGTAACATCCACACTGTTATTAATAATGTCGCCACACAAAACCCAGTAATAACTTTGCGGGCCTGTGCTGGTTGCTTAGCGCTGTTGCTGTATGGCCGATGGCATCTTTTAAAGGACTGGATAAAACCTGAGCTACCTCTGGCCTCTTGCACCCCCATCCTCATGAAGCGTTTCGAGCTGTTGGTTCTAGCTCATATTTACATTACCTCCAACATTAGAGCCACACTAGTTTATAATAAAATAGCAGGTCTATGGAGGATTCTGTCAACACAGCACAGCTATCACACCTTCCAAGCTGGGATGTGTTGGTCTGGACAGTGGGGTTCCAGACCAACACATCCCAGTCTGTTCGGTTACTTGTTCACTTTCTAACACCATCATCAAGTCTACAAGTGACATAATGGTGGTTGACCCAGACAGCAGCAACAATGACTCAGCCAATAGGGACAAAGTGCAGCAACTTGGTGCAGTAACAACAGTCTGACCTTGAACACAAAGAAGAGCAAAGAGCTAATAGTGGATCTAAGAAAATCTAGAAGCTGTGAATGCAATCCCATCCATATAAATGGCCTGGAGGTCGAACACATCTCTGCTTTCAAGTAAACTCTATGGGTAAAAGTACTGGGCTTGCCAATTCTTGATTTGTGTTTTCATCCTGATTGCCACAGGTGTATAACAGAATGGGTCATTTTAAAGAGTTCACTGAGTTCAAGCGTGTTACTGTAATAGGATGCCACCATTGCAACAAGTCAGTTTGTGAAATTTCTTCCTTCCTAGATATTCCACAACTGTAAGTGGTGTTACTGCAAAGTGGAAGTGTTTGGTGGCCTGGTACTTTTGTCCATATAGTGTATCTGTGACCTTTTCATGGACTCTCAACACCTCCATAAGAGTTACAAAGGTACATCCTGAAGAAAATAAGGAGAACTCACTTGTCCCTTTAAGATGGGTATACACTGAGTGATTTTGGGGCTGTCCTGTGGTGACATCTTCGGTTATGGCTCCAGATGAGTGCTCTCATGCTCTCAAGACAGGTTCGAAGTTGGCTGTTCAAACAGTCTTGTGACCAGAGATAGCCTGGAACAAACAAATCAGGTGACTTTAGGTGACTCCTGCTAAGACCTGCATCTACTAACCAGCCTATAGAAATAATGTGATCAAGTTGACAAAAAAAAAGTTGCAAAGAAAAAAAAAATAGCAGAAACTTGTTTGTATGATGTTTGTTATCATCATGACTGCACCAAGGACAGAAGGACTACATGCATCAAACTTGATATCCTGCTCAGAGTTATTAGATCTATGTCACACACTGTGGTTTCTACAGAGTGCAGACGCCTTAGATCCTAGTGAACGTTCATTGCCAAAGACTCTACCACAACCACCGACTATTTTCCATTCTGCTATTCAGGAAGCAATAGAAGCAACTAAACAACTTTTTAGTTTCTTCAGTACTGCTGTTCCCTTACCTCAGCCAGTAAACCATAACTGCACAATCAATAATCTGTAAATATATATATCCCCCTTATTTCCTGTCATCAGTACATGCCAGGCTGATTGAAGTGTGCATACACCACAGGAAGTGATTGCTTGAATATGAATTTGCACATGTATCATCCATGGGCCCTTGTAGCATCTTCTGTGGTGTTTCTGTGGTCAGTGGAGGGAATGCAGTCAAGCATGTACTATCGAAAAGGCAGGGATGACTCTGGGTAATGGAATATGACTGGAGAATGAAGTGGACTGCTTACACTCCCAAAATATTCCACCACCCTCAGTGGGAGTTTAAAAAAACACCATTAGGTTGATGTGGTGCCCCATTTTTTGTGACTGGGAGTGGGACCACTATGTTGCAGTTGGCCTGAAGCTGGACTGTCTCATATGATCTTGACATGTGAGCTCTGGATGTTGCTTATCGAGCCAGACATATGGGTGTCTCCTCTGTTTTCAAGGCTCTGCAGCAGAAATGGCAGGAATGTGAGACTGGGAAACAGACCGTCTCCACCTTCAGGATTCCTAGCTGACCTGATGTCATCCCCTGTTCGTGGATGACGCACAGTATCTTCTGAGGTTTATAGGCACTTACTGATCCAGTCTCTATCTCTTATTTAATCAAGCTTCTCTATCAAGCTCAGGGTATTGTGTCTGTGCATATGTGTTGTCTGCCAGCCTGCCTGTGTCTGTTTCCTACCATATCAGAAGGTGTTTGTTAAATGTATCGTGGCAGCATTTTCCACTCAGGGGTGGGATATACCATTATTCATTGCTCCCTGCCTGAGTGCTCAGCTTATCTCCAGAGAGCACCACCGGCGTGTCTTTACCCACACGGCCTGGGCTTTAACAGACTGACCTGGCTCCTGTCATATTAGCCATCATATCAGCATTCATCACTGCCATAGTCTTGGGCAGACGGGTAAAATACAGCAGAGAGTAAATGTCTTTGTGTGTTTGAGTGCATGCATCCATGTGTGTGTGTGTGTGTGTGTGCGTGTGCGTGTTTGTGGCCAGATGGCACCAGCTGGATTAACAGTGTGTGAGTTATCCCCAGAGGAGTGTACATGTAAAGAAAAGCAGAAAGAGGATTGGCCACCTGAGCAAAATACCTGCTGCTGGTACTGTCATTGTTGTCCCACTTCAAAATAATTTGACCAGTGTTAGCCTACGACCACCAGTGAATCATTTTACACATACAGTACAAAATGCATGTGGCTTGTATTGACTAATCAAGAAAATAAATGGTATTTTTACTAATAAGAAGTGGATGCATTTGCTAGCTGTAGGCCTCAGTTGATGGTGACTGGGCTAAAGATGGCTACATACTAAACTAGACTCTGTCCTGAATTGATTGTAGCACTAAAAGCATTTTTCTTGACACCAAGAAGCTTGTCTTTATAGTTCTTTGAATCAACAAATTGAACTCAATCGAAAGAAATTTGACTCTTATCCAGTGTGAATTCTGAAGTTGTCCAGAGCCTGTAGACATGCAGTCTCTTCAGTTTAAAATAGGTCATTGATGGCCCTTCAGCCTTTTCTGGATAATTAGTCAATGGAGCCATTATGTGAGCCTTTATGTGAGTGATGCACATTCATGAGTGAGCTCAAAGAAATAACACAAACTTTATTGTTAGCATCTGTTTGTGTGATAAACAAAATTTTTTTTTTTTAGGTTTTGGATTTGCATGGAGACTTTGCCTGATTTTTGAGCTGTAAAAATCTCTCTCTGTTATTTGTTTTTATATTTTCACCCCCCCACAAACACACCCCCACACCCCCACCCCGCTTCACCGCCTCTGTTCTCTTGGGTCTGGGCGGGATCCCCCTGCAGCAGATGGATTCACGGTAAGACAGAGGGACTCAGACAGAGTTTAAAAAAAGGGGAAGAAAAACAGAGGGAGGGAAAACAGCGACAAACAAGACTGTGTTTGTATCCAGAAGCCTGTGATTTTGTGTCTGTCCATGTGTCCCTGTAAAGGCCTGAATATAGCTGACAGTAAAGCACAAGTGCTGTGAGTCACAGAGCCTGACTCCACCTATATGTGAATATTAAGTAGAGCTGCTTGGACAAAGCGCAGCGGCAGGGTGTGGTTTCAGGGAAGAGGAAACAAAAGGGGAGAGACCTACATCTGCAAAACAACTTTAAAACTCAGTTGTTTGCTATTCCTTCCTAATAGGAAAAAACTGACAATGGTGACATTTTAATTCATGTTAATATGAATTTATTTCTAAAGAATGTTTATTTTTGTTTTTAGTTTCAATCTGCCAATTATTTATTTGATTAATTCATCTGCTGTTCAGTTTATAAAAAAATATGGAAAAATACCCTTTACAAAAATAAACTTGTTCTACTAACCGGCCCCAAAGCTATCAGTATTCAGTTTACGTTGAATCCTCACAATTGTGATGCTGATATTTATGTATAAGAGCCATCTATTTCCTTAAACGCTTATTCAAATCAGGGCTGTGGGGGCTGGACCCTATCCCAGGTACACCTGGAGAGATTGCCAGTCTATTGCAGAGATGATATGAGTGTGAATATCAATTGATTTGATTGATTTTCTTTCTTTTTTTAGATTTATTTTAGACTTTTTAGCCTTTATTTTTAACAGAAAAGCAGGGAGAGAGCGCAGGGGGAACAACATGCAGGAAGTAGCCCGGGGCCGACTGCCCCTGCAATGGCCTTTCAGTATATGGGTCAACTGCTCAACCCGATGAGCGCCAGATTTGATTGATTTTCTTTTATTTTTGTTTCATGCACACAAAGTGCCCAATCTTTGTGGGTTTACAAGACACAAAAAGTACAGATGCAGTGGTCAAACATTTCATTACATTTCTTTCATGTTAGTTATTTTACAGCTTGGCCCTCAACAAAATAATCTTCTTTCTCTCCCCAGCCTGGCAAATAAAATCTGCCCTGAAAAGGTTTTCTTGCAGAAATACAACTTGTTTTTTTCTTTATGATTCAACAGAAATGGAGGACGTTTTGCTAAAATCAATGTCCTATCATGTCTTCTAGACAGGGGAACAAAACAAAAATGACCCAAAATGAAATGCTGCTCTCTGGGGCTCATGGTAATGCAGCTGCCCACATACAGTAGTTATCTTTTTAAATTGATATGTCATATAAGGTTCAATAATGCAGCTATTCTATAAACCTCAATAAAATTGTCATGATCCTGGGTCTGTGACCCAGCATTTTGGAGTTTTGGGCTTTCTATTTCTTAGTTTGTTGTCGTTTTTGCAGTCTTGAGTTTTTAACCTTTTTAGAGATATTTCCAGGTTGGTTTCTTTATGTTTACATTCTCTGGTCTTTTTTAGTTGTAGTTATTTGGGTTCTGTTCGTAGTTATAGTTTGTGTGTATTCAATTCCTTGCCATATGGAGTTGCTGCCTCAGCCTCAAGCTCTTTATTTTGACAGCACAGTAAAGCAGAGAGAGAACGCAGGGGGAACAACATGGAAACAGGAAAGTAGGGAGAGTTGGTGCAGGATGGACAGTTCCATTTCTACCATTTGGAGGTTCCCATCCCATATCTCAGTAAATTTAGGCATGGAACACACATGAACTGTAGAGTTCTGTCCACACTGAATCCTAATCTGTTAAATCTTTGAAATTTATGTAAAACATATATTATACATGAGTTGTATAGGAAATTAAATTAAGAGAGAAACAAAACAAAACAAAACAAGGAGTGTGGTTAGCACTGTTGTCTCATAGCAAGAAGGTCCTGGATTCAAATCCCTCCCCTACATGGAGCCTGCATGCTTCCCTTGTGTCCATGTGGGCCTCCCCCAGGTACCCCGGCCTCCTCACACAGTCCAAAGACACCCACATTAGGTTAATAGGTGATTCTAAATTGGAAATAGGTTTGGTATTGAGTGTGAATAGTTGTCTGTCTCTCTGTGTGTTAGCCCTATGATAGACTGGTGACCTGTACATGGTGTACCCTGCCTCTCGCCCTATGACAGCTGGGATAGGCTCCAGCCCCCCCTCCCACCCCACAACCCTAAATTGGATAAGCAGAAAAAAAATGGATGGGTGGAAAAACAAAAACAAATTCCAGCAAAAACATCTGTCTGTCTTGGCTCATGTTCATGATACATTTCAACACAGTAACTTTCACCTTTTTTATTAGCAGCATCATTTAAATGAACACTGGGGCTTTTTGTATTTTCTGCTTTGTGTGCTGCTCATGTGGCCAGCAGCCTTACTTGCTAGTGCGTACACCAGCCTCCATTTGTAGAGGATCAATTTGCCCCGCAGACAGCTTTGCTAATCAATCATGAATCACATGTTGTTGTAAGTGGCATGAAATACTTTCCATTATTACACCACTCCAATCATTAACAGAGGTGATGCTGCCCCTGGCCCCGCCCCCACCGTGGAACAGGCATTGTGATAATTGTCGCAGGGATGCCTGAAAGGATATGACTTAAATTTGTCCACTTAACATTTTTGACTATAAATTCAAACTGTGATTTCATTTGGTTTGGATGAAAGGATCAAAAACAGAAATAGCAAAAACAATTCATGCATCTAAGTGTCTTATTTTTTTTCCCACAGGAACTTGTTTAGTCAATAGATTATTTGAAAAAAAAGTAATAATAATAAATATTGATGAGCTGTGGCTGTTAGGAGAAAGTTCAGACTTCTCTTACAGGAAAGCAACCAAAAATGAACGCATGGCCACAATGGGGCAAAACAGAGGAATGTGAAACCTTTTGATGCTCAGTTTCCCCTGGGCATCTCTGATGTTTCGGTTAGGAAAAAGTCCCTGCAGCTCGCTCTGTGAAACCTGAGCTCCAAGTTATTTAAAGAAGATCAGAAACAAGGTGATAATGTGATGCAGAGACAGACAAACACCCAGTATATGTCCTGACACACACAAAAATGTGAACAGGTAATTCATCTCCTTGTGTTATTTTCTAGCAAAGGAGCGGTGAGGGCGCTCATTTGTTTTCCTTCTTTGAAACTTGAGGTGAAATTGAACGTGTAATCTTGTCCCACTGCGTCTCTTAGTGGTGTATTAACTTTACTCCCAGCCACCCTAAAGCTGCTTTGAACTTGCATGCTGTGAATGCCAACGTGAGCAGTCGGTGTTATTGTAGATATCTGTGGTTTGTTTGAGTGAGCGTGGACACTGTCAACAGAAACACTTTTCAAATCATGTTTTTTTTTTTGTTTTGCAGTCTCAGCAATTATCTTAAAAAACGTTGTTGGTATTACAACGTTTACAGAAGAAATCCATCTGAGACTTGGTGTTAATCAATGTTAATCATCAATTCCTTTAAGTGACTGGTATAATTAAATGTAAAATGGTAATGCTGACTATGGATGTAAAAAATCCTGTCTGATTTATTAGTCACTTAGGCCCCATAGTGAATCTGCACCAATTTGCCAAAGGAGAGGGTGGGGTTAAAGCCAAATGTTGAGGGACATCTGGCTGCAAATCTGCAAACTTCTGCTCGCTGGATGACATCATTGCACATGCTGCTTTCTCTCATAGGTCTTCACTCGTTTATAAACCTTAACACCACAGAAACATTGATGACTGCATTGTTATTGTGCTTTTATCTCAGCATACACCCATTCTCCGATGGTTAGCTAAAGCTGAAAAGGACAAGGCTACTCGATGAGACTTGTTTTTATGTATTGTAGAAGGACTTTTCAACTTTTTTTTTAAGATTTACTAACATTAAAACATTAAAACATAAACAAAATAAGACATGACATAAGGATCGGACACACTTGTAGAATGTACACACATTTGTAAAGGTATAATGTACACTCACTGGTCATTTTATTAGGTACAGGTGCTTATTAATGCAAATATCTAATCACTTAGCACATTTGGTCATGTGTACATGGTCAAAACAACCTGCTGAAGTTCAAACCGAGCATCAGAATGGGAAAGAAAGGTGACTGAAGCAACTTTGAATATGGCTTGTTTGTTGGTGCCAGACCAGCTGGTCTGAGTATTTCAGAGACTGCTGATCTACTGAGATTTTCACACACCAAGAATGACCTAAAAAAGAGAAAATACCCATTGAGTGGCATAAAATACAATGATGTTAGAGGTCAAAGGAGAATGGCCAGACTGCTTTGAGCTGATAGGAACGCAACGGTAACTCAAATAACCACTCGTTACAATCAAGGTATGCAGAAGAGCATCCCTGAACACACGTCAGGGATGTGACTTTAAATGCCACAGCCTACCCAAGTGTTGTTGCTGACCTTGCCCCTCCCTTTATGACCACATTTTTTGGTGAAAAGAAGAGGGGTTTACAGAATACAGCTTGGCTCAGAGAGTGTTTTTGATTTGATACTAGTAGAGACACATCTTGAGGCTTTCTTTCTATACTATTATTAAAGGTTTCGTCATCTTCTGACTTTTTTGTTTCTAGCATTTTGGTGTCTTTTAGTTTGTTCTTTTGTTGTTACAGCCTACAGCTGTTCTGGCTTAACTCTTTCCCCCTTGGACACCTATTAGTTCCCCCATGAACATTTGAGTTCTTTTCAAGTGTTTATGGGGAAAAGAGTTAAACAACTCTTATCTATCTTAGCTCCAGTAGCCAGTTGTTTCCAGGTTTTAAAAAAATGCTCTGATAAAGCCTTTGCATACAGGTTACCCAGTACCTAACAACAGCTAACCTCTTTTATTCTCCATTTATGCTGCAACTCATTAATTTTGAAGGGTATTAACGATAAAGGCTCCATTAAAGAAAAGATTTGATATAGGCCTACTTCATGCTCATTAGTTCTACTATCAAAGAATCAACAGAGCCTCAAATGTTCGACTACAGACTATTAGTAGCTCCCACGGGGCCCCAGCAGTCAGCCTGTGCTGACTCAGCGTTTGTCTGAGACACAGTGTCTGCTCCCATCTGGGACATACATGAACATGCCAGGAGAGCAGCAGTAATGCACTGGGATGCCACAACCACAGCCTGTTGTCCATCAGTATTGATCTGGACACTGCTTTCCATCAGGTGACCAACATATAGTTGTGGTCTCTCTGCTCTTATGCTTTAAAGTTCTGATAGCCAAAAAGTCTGCAAGACTCTCTGTTGGTTTATGTGTCTCATTCTCTCTCACTCTTTCACTTCCATTATATAAATGCTGTTAGATCTTATCCATTCTATCATTTTTCACCCAGAGAGAGGTCGAGAAAGAGAGGTCTGGGCATGAGTAAGACAGGGGCTCTCTGCCTGCCTGGTATGCTGGCAGCAGGCACAGACAGGCGCATATCAGGGATGCAGTCTATCTTATTTTACCTCAGTTATTCCTGTGTGATATTTCTGATCTACCTGTCACCAAAGCATGCAGCAGAAGACTGATGTTGTTCCAGGAGTTTGATTAACATCTTAAAAGTGACCTGGACATGACTTGTTTTGTTCAATCCCTGATGTAGCTGGCTGTTTGCTGCCTTTGTTAGTTATGATTAGAGATACCAAACGTGTGCATGAGGTAATTTATTGTGTTGGTAAAGTGTTGCAATGGTTGTCAAACTTCATTGATATTCTCCACTTCAGTTCATGTCCCAAAATTATTATCAGTTATTAAAAATAAAAAAGGATCCCAGTGGAAATTTAGTGAAATGTGGGAGGGTACTGATCCTTTTCTTCTCCTTTTCTTGTGCAGAGGCAAGGGGAGCAGCTGTTGTGCAATGTACAATGTGTAGTCTATTTCTACACATGGGTTCAGAAATCTGCTTTTTAATAAATTTCAAACCCTAACAATAACTTATAACCACTCATATTAACGTATATGTCTGGGTATGTGTGCCTTTTGCTCTTACAGGTGATCTGCCTACAGAAAGAGGAGCTGAACAGGGATGTGGTGTACCCGATGCACCCCAGCAGCATCCATGGAGTAGAAGACATGTCCACACTGGCAGAACTGCATGAAGCTGCAATCATGCACAATCTGTTTCTGCGCTACCAGAAAGACAACATCTATGTAAGTGTTCATCTGTGAGCACATTAGTGTGTACCAGTAGGTACCTGAGATCAGTGGGTCTATTGTAATGTTTAAAGAGTGCATTTTCCTGGGAATGGGTAGTGTGAGGAACAGTGAAAAGTAGAACAAATCTCCAACAGGGAAAGATATATTTATATACTGGAAAATGGTCAGAAAGTTATACAGGGACAAACAAAGAGGACTGAGGGCAGGGTGATGTATAATAATATTCTGGAATAAGGTTATCCTCCATGAGTGTATTCAGAACTGGATTTCTATTATCTGTTTGTTTCACCTATTCTCGCTCCCAGGATTGCTTTCAAAGTAAAGCTCTGGGCTTCCACGGAAATATTATCCAGGTTTTATTAAAATAATCACTCCCCACAGACAGATGTAAACTATGCTTTTGGAAATCCTATCTCCTGAACTCATCTCGGAGCGTTCGCCCAGTCTGGCTGCATGGCATTGGAGAATAGTATCACTGTGTGGAGGGATGACCCACAAACACACTTTTGTGTGGGACTTTTTTCCCAAAGCGCATTACCCGAGCAAGAGCAATGGATCCTAAAATATTATCATCCTTACAGCAAACTAGGCCATAGGCAGTAGATTAATACTATTACTGAATGCAGGTACTGTGTCAGAGGAAGGTACTGAGTGAATCTACTGAACCAGGAGTATTCAGTAACTGTAATGTAAAGCTCATACCAATGTCCAATCAATGATTGGGAAAGTATTAAGAGTTGTAAATTTTAGTGTGTTCTTTCATACCACCTGTGTTTTCCTCTGACTCTTTCCTCTGAAAAAGATAGAATCTTTTTATTTAATCCCCTCCATCTATCTGTTTTCAGACCAACATAGGTTCCATTCTGGCAGCAGTAAATCCCTATAAGCAGATAGCGGGCCTGTACGATGGCACTGCTGTTGACTTATACAGCAAACATCAGATGGGGGAGCTGCCTCCTCATATCTTCGCTGTGGCCAATGAGTGTTACCGCTGCCTGTGGAAGAGACATGACAGCCAGTGTGTTCTCATCAGGTGAGGATGAGTCCTGTCATTGCATAATTATCGGCTGCAGTATAAATTTTAAGAACAGTATGGAATAATGAATTTACTATGATGGAAGAGGACTTTACAGACAGTTTCATCTGAAAAATGTTGTCTACTGAATTTTATATGGCATTTACCCAAAAAGCTGTATATATAGACATACTAAAGAATAGGGTTGACAGATTGAATGTAGCACTGTTGAATCACAGCAAGAATGTCCTTGGTTCAAATCCACTTGCCAGCTGGTGCCTTTTTTTGTGGAGTTTGCATGTTCTCCCCATACCTGCGTGGGTTCCCTCCAGGTACTCTAGCTTCCTCCCGCAGTCATATTAAGTTAAGCATTAACTCTAAATTGTCCGTACATGTGAGTGTGAATTGTTCTCTGTCTCTCCTTGTTAGCTCTGTCCAGAGTGTACCCTGCTTCTCATCCTGTAACAGCTGAGATCAGCTCCAGCCACCCCTGAACTGGATAAGTGGTTAAGAAAATGGATGGATGAACAGATCCATTTATGCATCTTCTCCTCTGTCTTTTGCATGTTCAGTGGGGAGAGTGGTGCTGGGAAGACAGAGAGCACCAAGCTGCTGCTGAAGTTTCTTTCAGTGATGAGTCAAAACTCAGCAGGTACTCCTCTGTCAGAGAGGACAACCAGGGTGGAACAGGCCCTCGTCCAGAGCAGGTAGTGTATGACACCCCCATAGGTGCACATATTTTATTTGTACAGTAATTATTTTAATGTTTAGACTATTTGATTTTTAAATTAAAAATATCTGCATGTTGTTATTAGCTTACTTTCAATTCAATTCAATTCAGTTTTATTTATATAGCGCCAAATCACAACAACAGTCGCCTCAAGGCGCTTTATATTGTAAGGTAAAGACCCTACAATAATAGAGAGAAAACCCAACAATCAGACGATCCCCTATGAGCAAGCACTTGGCAACAGTGGGAAGGAAAAACTCCCTTTTAACAAGGAAGAAACCTCCGGCAGAACCAGGCTCAGGGAGGGGCAGCCATCTGCCACGACTGGTTGGGGGTGAGGGGAGGAAGACAGGACAAAAGACACACTGTGGAAGAGAGCCAGAGATTAATAATAAGTAATGATTAAATACAGAGTGGTGTATAAACACACAGAGAGTGAAAAGAGTTGAGAGAAAGA
>VUQS01043310.1:0-15879 GCA_015108495.1 Heterochromis multidens
CGGCACCCTACAAAAAAAAAAAAAAAAAAAGTTTAATCCTCAGTCTTTAATGAACTCATTGCAGATGTATGATATATTGACCTTGGGTATTATTATACAGGACTAAGAACTGACCCCAAGGTAGTGTCCATCGATGAACACGACTGGTAACGAAGGAGGTTCTCCCACACGTTTGCAGCGTGCCTCCAACTCCTTCCCATACTCGCTGTCCAGGGCGATGTTCTTTTCCATGAACTTCACTCTGTGGTTCTGAAAGATTTTTCTAACCAGCTCACAGCGCTCAAACGTCGTCCTAACCACGCGGAAACTTGTGGTGTAGATCACTATCCGCCCAAACTCAAGGGATATATCCATCTATGAGAGAGCAGAAATAAAGTTACACGATTAGGTTTTTATAGTTTTTTATTCAAACCATGTGTGAATTAAACTATTCCTCCTACAAGTAATTCATGCTAGCTTCTGAACACCCTCTGATACATAGATATTAGCCCAGAAATATCAGTACCAGCAGAGTTACCATATAGTGATATTTCCTCTGTTGTGTTGATGGTGATAATGGAAACATTATTCATTAACTCCTCATGGAATCCTCCTTTTGCTCAAAGGCCACAAAATAAAAAGCTTTCTGTTGCTAAACTGCTGAATTCTGTCATGATCCAGGTTTTTTCTAAAGGTGAACTCAACTAAAAGTTAATTCAAATGTAATATTAAACAAAGCGTTACAAACATATGATTTTACTCCTCAGTTCTTCTTGTGATCTTGGAATGAATTATACAACCATTTATGAGTTTGTTGCTGTCAGATGATGAAGAATGATGTGAGGTGGAAACAAATGAGACCCTTTACAGGCCTTTAAATCCCTAAGTAAAGGGTTCCTTACTTAAAAGTGGTACATGTTTCAACAAGCTATACATTACAGTCTTTTTCCACAGGACCTGGAAATCAATTTACTATTCAGAGACTTGAAACTTAACCAATACAGGGATTTTATTTCATCAGCATGAACTTTTTATGTCAAAGGTTTGTTTTTATTCTCCTCTATTGAAGGTGAAACTATAGACTGAGTTACAAAGTCTGCACAGTTTCATGCGTTGTAAAGTGTACCTGATTAAACTTTTCCTTTGGAATCAGATCAGGCTGTTCTACCTTGATTCACATTTAAACCTTACTCTAGGAGAAAGATAATCTTGCTTAAGAGGGATAAGCGGCATTATCTAGTCTGGTCATGCTGCGTCTTCACCTCATACCACTTTACAAAGAATAGTTTGGTAGAGATGACCTTCTTCTTTTGCTTTTGCATCAGCACACGGGCCAGGTGTTACCTCAGAATAACAAACAGTGCAGGAATACTAGAAAGCAAAGTTCTGAGAATTCATTAACCTGATTAGTTTCTCTTGAAACAGCTAATGAAATGCATCATTAATCTTTAATTGTTCTGTGACCTTGTCCTCTATTGTGAGTTTTCATCCCAGTCACACATGTTGCTCCTTCCTGTAACTAGACTTGACACTGACGAGAACTCATGTAGAAACCATCCAAGCAAAAATGCAACAAGTTAATTCAAGCAATTAGATTAACCCAGGCCCATTCAGATGTACTTACACTGTTGGAATTAGGAAGGTTTTCAAACAGCGTCTGACCTGCGCTGACTTTGTGCTTGACACCTCTCACAGTCCCATTTTTACTGAGTATGTTGACCCTCTTGGTGGTGAACATCCAGTCCTTGGTGGCCCCTGCATACATGAGCAGGTCATCGGGCTCATTCTCACTGTCATCCAGCTCGGAGCCCAGGTATCCAAACAGGTGTCCATATGCATCTCCACTTGTAGAGGGGGTGCTGGCTCGTTCAACATCAGAGCTGCTGGTGCAGTCTGAATCCAGGGAGTCTGAAGGCCCCTCATCTTTGAACATCTCCTTCAGCACCCGGCCACTGTTCCCTGAAGCCACGCGGAACCTCACCCGCTTCTGTGGCTTCTCCTGTCCTGCCGTAACCATTGTCCCCTCCATCGTAAACCCTCTGCCACATCACATGGTCCACAAGGCTGTAGTCCAGCTCTTCCGTTCTCATGCGGAGGTGAATGTAGGGCTCAGACACACTATTTTGTTTCCCATGGATTACTACCACGTTTAATCCTCGCTGCCTGAACAGATCTAAAAACAACTGAGAGCCTGTAAGCTGCCTAACAGTCACACAGCCTGTAAATAATACATGCATTTCTACCATGGCAACCTAGCAGGCTAGTCTCAAGTAAAATGATAGTTGTCTCTGAATTATTCATCACAGTTTACACAGTTTTCACCAGTGCTTTGACAGAAGACTTTAATGACTTCATATGCTTTAATCAAACAAACATTTTGCCATCTTGAGATGAGATGACAGCTGACACCATGAGGAAATTTCAGCATCAGATAGGCTTATGTTTCAAGATTTATTACAGTTGTCTTGTTACTTCCTTCCCATAAGATTGTAATGAGGGTTGACTTTTAGTTTTATACACCACACAAAACATTTATAACAGCTACATCTACCCAGCACAAAAAACTAAACATGTATTTTCAGTGAGTCCTTCACACCTTTAGTCCAGAGATAGATTGATGTGAAATTTTGTGGAGATATTCATGGTCAACAAAGGATTAATCTTTCTGACTTTTGTGATGTTCCAGCAGTTACTCTGATATCAATATCTGAACTTTTACTTGCAGTGGTTCTCAGACTGTGAGGTGTGCCCCACTGGGTACACTGAGCATCAAGCCACTTCTGGTGGGGTGTGGACAACCAGGGGGAAAATATGGAGTGAAACCATAGTGTAAAAGATGAACCTAGCCAAGAGAAGATGCCTCCAGATGTGCAATTACCTTGAACATAACATTAGAAATAGAACAGACCCATTATTGAAAATATTTCTTGGTGCTTACCAAAACGATTCAATTAAGGGCGCTATCTCTAAAATTTACATAAAAAAACTCACCCTACAGAATACATTAAAAGAAAATGGGGGAAAAAAGGGGCAGTTTCTCAATATCAGATGAGAAGTGGTTGAATGTATGTAAATTCCAGTGGAAATGTATAAATTCTCATGCAGGGCAAGAATTTGAATGCAAATGTTTAATTCGTTTATTTATCACATCACAACAGAAAGTCTATTTTGCAGGAGGAGATTCTTTTTTTTCTTCTCTTTAATAAAATATATGGTGGTTCACGCAATGAGGACAACCCCACTCCCATCACAACCACCCGAATCACCAGAGCCTATGATGGTGGGTTTGAGAATGCCACACGAACCCAGAGACCCCAAGCAGCTGTGACCCACAGTGAAGATCAAGATCAAGCCCCAGTGCACACCAGCACATAGAACCAGAAAACATGCAGGAAGGCCTCCATCAGAGCCCAGAGCCAAAGATCTAACAGGTGCAGGAGGAGATTCTAAATGTCGGAGGCAATGTGGGTTTCAAGAAGCCAACCACTGGCTTACAGTGGTGTGAAAAAGTATTTGCCCCCTTCCTGATTTCTTAGTTTTTTGCATATTTGTTACACTTGTATGTTTCAGATCATCAAACAAATTTTCATATTAGACTTTTAGGCAGAAATTCACAAACTGCTAAAAAGTATACTTAATGCTGATCTGCCCTTGAAGTTTTCCACTTTGTTTTTAGGAAATGTTGATTTTTCAGATGCCCTGATGAATACATGTTTGGTATCCTGAAGCTTCAGTGTTAGGGTTTTGGCCCTGCCATGTTGGCTTTCTGCAGCCAGAAGTCATCATTTTTGGATAAAAGGATGGAGTGCAAAATCATGGAATAATAAAATGGTAGGATTTCAATCACCAAAACTGAAAAATAAATTTCTTAGATGGTCTGTACCACACAGCCCGTCATAATATTAGATAGATAATTCCATGAAAATGCTCCAAAAGGCACCAACAACACAAACACAACGGAGAGGTCTAGTTCAGTGAGTCCAGTTAGTAAAGGTGAGCCTACTAGATGCTGATTTGCTACAGCTGCCCATGTTAGGACACCTGTCAATCAAGGCGGCCACACCTCTGACTCCAGTGTCCAAGTGGATGAGTTAGAAAAAAATTCACTCTTGTCAGAGCTGCTGTGAAGGGGGAAACTATCAATAGAGGCCAAAAGCATTTTTGTAGCAAATATGCTTTTTAAAGCTGTGAAGTTGTCCATTTTTACATGGGAGTCTGTGGTGAATGACTTCCCTTTGGAGCCAACCTCAAGTGGCCAGTAGTGGAACTGCAGTTGTTGCCACTTCTTCATTGTCTTCATCTTTCAGCTCTAGGGACTGCAGCTTGAGTGAAACTAAGTGGAATAATTGTGTTTTTTGTGGGGAAAATAGTCACAAAAAAATCTGCTGATGCTATTGTACCAAGCTTTATTAACTAAAATTTAATCTTGATTCTTTTTTATTGTTAAGAGTTGATTTTAAAAAAAATATCATGGGGTGTCAACAGTTTTTGGCTTCTGAAGTGGGGTGTGCCAGAAAAGTTTGGGAAGCATCCTGCTAGTGAAAAGAAAGCTGGATTTTCTTTCATATTATTTTCAAATTTCAGTTACAGATTGGTTAGGTTTGGAAAAGAATCATCTTCATCATGGTTAAAGATAGAAAGTGTGGAAGACTAACCTTCCCATGTGCTTAAACAAACACTAACTCATTACACTAACACAAGAGTACATTGTGAGTGCATGCTAACAAACTTTTAGCAAACATTCCTAATCAGAAAATTAGTGTTGTTGCTGTGAGCATGTTGACATTAATAGTTGGTCCAACACCTCACAGAGTTGCTATGGTTTCTCTGAACCTGTGTGTTAAAAGTAAATCTATAATGTGCTTTATTTGAACATACCTTTTTACTTTTATTTTATAAGTTTATGTACATTTTAAATGTACTTTTTTTTTTTTTTGTTAAATAAATTCAGAACAATTTGCCAAAGTAGTTGCACTTTGCTTTGAATGCATGGAGTATGCAAACAGTATCTAAACAGTAGCAAAAGTGCTGATTATCTAGATATATACAGTATAGTACAAATATACACTAAATGTATATGTGAAGATAAACCAGTGAAGTAGTGAAGTAGAAGTGAAGGATTCAAGTGAAATATTCAAATGCATACAGTATTTCTGCAAGTATTCACAATTTAATAGGCCAGGTTCTACTTTTATTCTGAAAAATGCATGACTCTAGTTTCAGTAAAATACTGCAACTTTTCTGCCATCTTAAAGTAAAGTGACGTGACACTGAGGTGAATATTCCTCGACTGCCTGCTGCGACACACAAAAGTGGCAGTGCAGGTGTTCGCTGGGCGCCCGCAGAGAGAAGACCGATAAAGTGTCACAGTGGCTCAATACAGCAACATGTCCTCTGAGACGTCTCGACCAGTTTTTCTGTGTCACAGGTGATGAAGCAGCTCCCTGGAGATGTGACGCGTCAGCTTGCAGGGGTGACAACACCACTCTGTTTGAGTGCTCCAGTTTGGCCCCTCAGGTAAGAGCTACACACACACACACCTACACACCTACACACACACACACACACGCGCGCGCTATGTCGCCTCATTTCAATCATTAAAGAAAATCTATCTATAAAAGTCTAATGTGTCAAACTAATATTTAGTGGCATCCCGAGGCTGTAGCTGTTTTATGGGTCTGGCTCTGGTTCCATCTCTTATTGATCCAAAGTGACCCCATCTCTCCCTTAAATTGTCTTTTATTATAAGGAAATCATTGACAACTATTACAGTGTGACCTGTGTAGGTGTATTTTAAATTATTGCTGCTAACAGATATCAATTTCCTGATCATTACCTCTCCTTGACTTTTACCTCTAAATATCTTGTTTCTCATGATGACATGTGGTCATTTTTTTCAGTCCAACTTACAGTTTTGGTATTTCACTTAAGGAGTCTGTGTGAACTGTCTGGTTTTTTTTCCCCCCACTGCTGTAGAGTAGACAAAGGTCAGATGGAAAAGCAGCCCTTGCAACAGCTAGGATTTAGCATCATTTGCATCCAAACTCATGCAGATGTCAGTTACAGGAACCCTGTGGTGTTTTCTTGGAAACAAACAAGGTTTTTTCCACACTTAGAATTACTTATCAGACTGCTTTCTGTGCATCATAGTATTCTAAGCATGTATTATTAAATCTATTTTTACTTGGTGGCAGAGATCTTTTTGACTGACATACTGGTGCATTTTTTTAGCACTTTACTGTCACATGTTTCATGAGTTATTATTAATCTCTGGCTCTCTTCCACAGCATGTCTTTGTCTTCCTCCCCTCACACCCAACCGGTCGCGGCAGATGGCTGCCCCTCCCTGAGCCTGGTTTCTTCCTGTTAAAAGGGAGTTTTTCCTTCCCACTGTTGCCAAGTGCTTGCTCATGGGGATCGTCTGATTGCTGGGGTTTTCTCTTCTCTCTGTATTATTGTAGGGTCTTTACCTTACAATATAAAGAGCCTTGAGGTGACTGTTGTTGTGATTTGGCGCTATATAAATAAAATTGAATTCAATTGAATTCAATTGAATTGAACATGTAAGTAGTGTGAAACCATTGTCAAGAACTGATTTGCATTGTGCCACCTGTACAGTACATGTAGGTACAGCCCAAAAGACACACAGCACTGATGAAGCAGAAGAACTCGGGATCTATTAAGGATGTGTACTTACAAACTTTAGCAGAAATATTTTATTTCTAGGGCAATATTCAGATTAGATTTTACATCTAAAGTCATTATTTTCAGTCATATTTCTCAAAAAAATCAACATTTAATGGTTACAGTCATTAATATAGGTCAAACTCAAGTGCACTGGGTTAATGAGCAACTAACCACTGAAGAGTGTTTTCAGTATTCTGGGATTTTGTAAAGTTACAGTGTCATTTGCATTGTATTCATATATCATTATTGATTGTCCTATAGATGGATTAGGGATTCTACATTTTAAATTTGAAAGCAGCTTTTGGATAAAGCTGCTTATCTTACTTTGCTTTAATTAAACACTATTCTTATAACTGTAATAAAAGACTCATTTACATATAATTTTCATTTTAATTAGTTTGTGCCTTTAAGGAGCATTTTCTCAATCAACCACTATGTCTACACACCAACCTTTCAACTGAAATAAAAACAAAAAACTCCTCCTTGGGTTTCTGCCAACAAAAGACAAAAGAGACACTACAGTAAGAGATGATTTCAGATAATAAAGCAAATTTACCATGTTTTTTAGCCTCCTTAAAGACAGGAAGGGGACATGCCTATCTGGAGTTCAGTGAAACATGCCCACGCCATGTTGTGTCAAGCAGCCATTTTATCACACTTTGGCACATTTAGACAGGAGAGCACTGTGATAGTGATAGTCTATTCAACTTGAAGAGCTTATCTCTCAGCCTGGCTCATCAGCATTGCTAATATAACCTCAGCAGCCACCTCTACTGCCATTAAAAAAAGTCATTTGAAAGGATTAATACTGTAACACTCTCTAATTTCACTGCTGATTGTCAGCTCGGCTGCCACTGAGTGGAAAAAATCAAACAGTGCATGGTGAAAAATGGCTTTACTTTCATGCTGCTTGAATAAACAAGTATATTCAATATGATTTCCTTTTATGTTTACCTCATTCTGTGGCTGGTCTGCAGTAGACTTTTGAGTTCTCATGTCAGAGAGAAAAACTACATTGTAGATTGTCTGTTATCTTACTCTTACAGACCATTAAATGTATCGTTTGACAGAATGAGTACCAGATATTATCAGTTACAGTGAGCAGGGCTTGGTCAAATGACTCTGCAGTGACTCACCACTTGTGAGTGTTTGGCCATTGAACCATTTCACCCTTCCCTGACTACAGATCAACATCCACAAGGGGGCAGAATGCAATTTAATTACAGCTAAATGTCACACTGCCCAATCATGCCCTCAAGAGCTGCAGGCAAGGAATGAAAAATGGAGCTGCAGGATGCATGGCTGCATCCATCATCCTGGTTTGATCGGTCTTCACAGAATGACCAGTGATTCATGATAGAAAGTGATGAAAAGATTATCCAGGCCAATTGTGTAGGAGTTGGATTAATGTATCCTGGGAAGGTGGAGGTTTAATTCTGAGTTTAAAGATTTGTAAAGTGAACTTCAGGTTGACTGCAGCCATGGGTGTTGCAAACACATCTACCTTTTTCCAGAGTGTCAAAGTCATTCTTGGTTTTAAAAACAAAAGAGAGAGAGAAATTAGCAGATTCTATCTTCCTTTGTATTGCTTCAGAGCACAAACGCAAATTAAAGTGTACCTGAAAGACAGTTAATTAATCGAGTTGTCTTTGTGTAAGGATGTTTCTCTTATAAAGATGCTAATTTCCTCCGAATTGGGGTTACTTACACGAATTCAGTGGTGAAGATACCAGTGAGGAAAATAGCCCTTTTTTATCATCCACAGTAGGCAATGATACCTTTTTAATATCATCTGGGATAGGATCCAGTAACGTTGTTGCAGGGTTTAAGCTGCCTTAGTATTTTCTCTCTAGGCAGCAGCAAAGTGGCTCAAAGTATTTTCCTGCAGAAGCAAAGGGCCCCCAGATAGGGGCTTACACACATCATCATTTATAAGCTGGTTATTCAGGCTGATTTTTGTGAGCTATCTCTGAAGGACACTACAAATTCATTTTAGTTTGATGCATGGAAAGTGACAGGGAGGCTTTTAGAGACAGGTTACTGAGGCATATCAGGTACTTCTGATTTAAGTTAAAGGGAGGACTTTGGTATACTTGTCATGTTAAATTCAAAAGCAGGCAGCGACAGCCCAGTTCCTGTTTCTACATCTTTTTTATGCATTTGATCTGCAGTTCTCTAAATGATTTGTAGTGTTGTATCAGAACTTTGTCGGTCAGCTGAACTCCAGATAGCTGGTTGTGCATCTTCTTTATGTGGTCATGTTTATCTTGCAGTCTTCACCTTAGAGTCACCTGTTCACCTGCTAACATTTGCCAATTAGCACTAAAAAGAAGCACGACAGAGGCTGATGTTGATAAATTCTAGTGTGATGATGGTGCTAACAGAAAGATCTCTGTTTGGATTTGTGCACTGCTTGTTTATCACAGGGCTAGAAAGATCACCAAATTGTTATTCTGAGGAAAATGTTGATGTCTTTTCCTATATTTCATGGCATTTTCCCCCAATATTTGTAGAGATATTTCACTCTGGACCAAAGTGTTTAACTGGCTGAGCAGCATTGCCAGTTTTTAAGCCATGCAGCTACCTCAGCCACAAAAAGTCTTTTAAGCAAAATTGAAAATTGCAGCTGATCAGACTGTATGCTTTGAACAACTCCTCAACGAAAATAAAAATATGAAAACTTAAAAGCCAAAGGCTGAGATTAAACTTGGATTGATTTCAGCATGGTGTTTTTGGTAATACCTACAAAAACACCTAGACCGGCATTGATCCTAACTAAAATTCTTTTTTAATTTTCTGTGACTACATAGATGCAGAGATGCCTGGTTAGAGACCAGCAGTGATAGATAACTCATTATGTTACAGCATTAACCTTTGAGAAAACTAACATACAGTGAAGGATAATAATTATTTGATCATAATTATTCCATTGCTAAATTTGTAAGTTTGCTCACTTTTGATGGAGAGAGACAGAATATTAACCAAAAATCCAGAAAAAACAGATCACATAAAAGTTACAAATTGATTTGCATGTCATTGAGTGAAATAAGTATTTGATCCCCTACAACCCAACCAGAATTCTGGCTCCCACAGATTGGCTGTGTGCACATGTGGCACAGAAATTACAGTCAGTCAGTCAATTACAGATACTCCTCATCTAAACTGTTCATGTGTATAAAGCACACCTGTCCACAGAGTCAATTTCTTCCATTCCATTCCGTAATGTGTTTTTTCTGGATTTTTGGTTTATATTATGTAATGCAATGATATGCAATTGTGTTAGCTGCAATAATACATTTAAATTAGTAGGTAATTTATAGCTAATTTGAGCTCTGAAAAAGAAAGAGTCTGTACAAATAAAACGGTATCAAGTCTATGCTTTTTTGCTAAAATCTTTTACTTGAATTTTGATCACAGAAACTCTTATTGTATATTTACATTTCTATAGTCTATCAAAGCAGAGATGAACTCTTTTTAGGTCATTCTGATAAAGATATAAATAAATGGATAAAAACACTTGCTGTTTCAAATTGACACAGATTTTGACGGTGGTACAAATTTGGACGGCTGCTTGAATGATTCATTGTTTGGACTGGATGTGCTATAAGACAGAAAACCAGAGCAACTCGCACATAATCGAAGAGGCAGGCTTCTTGTCACTGTTGCTTAGCAACCATGGGAGCTACAGAGCCAAATCCCTGTGGTGGCGAGCTGATGTTGAATTAGGAGTGGGGGGAAGAAAGAAAATCTTTGGGAGAGATGTGTCTCTCTAGTAAGAGGAGGAGGAGGAGGAGGAGGAGGAGGTGAAGATGTTCAGGTGTTTTGGATGTGGTGCATCTTGACCTCATGTAAAACCTCATGTGTTTTGTTTTTGCCTCATTTTTCCTGCTGAGAATAGGACTTACAGTGGCACTGAAGGTTAAAAAACAGGAAAACAGAACACAGTCTGTAGGCTTTGTGTGCAAGATGTGCAGCCGAACGTGTAGAAGTATAATCTCATTTTCCTCTAATCCCCACCACAGTAAAATCATTTTAATTTGAAAGGGAATATGGATAAAAATAGAAGGAAAGTCTCTTAAATCATTCCCATCAAAGAGTTTTGGATCAGATGAAAATATGCACTGAATCTGGCAGCTATGAAAAAAGAACTGTGAAAATACTGCTGGTGAGAAATACACACCAGACAGCTGTAATGTAATCTGCAGTTCTCTCAGGCAACTGCAGTGGTGCTGCTGCTGTACAAATGCCATCTCCAGTGTGATTTGCATTTCAACTGCAGAGGGAAAGAGAAGCCACTTTGATTTACTGTATGCACAGCAGAGCCTCTTTCTTTTGCATGTATATCGTCCTTTAACCTATTTCAGGTTACCGAGCGTCCAAGTTAGAGCAGATTCATGACAGGAGAGTGACAATCTGATGAGAGCTAGAGTAAGTCACCCTGGATTAGATCTTCTGCTGAGCTCATCTCTAGACAATAATCACATAATAGCACAGTGACTTATACTACTGTCTGCTTACAACTGTTTGATCCTTTTGTTGTTGTCAGTGTTTACCTAGCTTTGTCACTTCAAAATTCTTTTATTTATTGCTTATTTGTGTGAGTTTATTTTTACATCTTCCGAGAACTGCTTATCGTGGAGACGACTGATCATTTGAGTCATTAGTTTGTATACTGGTAAAGAAAAAAGGGGTGTTTTATTGGTCAGAGACATTAGTTTTGCATCATTAGCCCATTATAAAACATCCCATGTGGAGCAGGGTGACCAAGCAAAAACAGAAATTTCTGTTAGTTTCTTTTTCTCTGCAACAGATTATGCTGAGGTTAAAGCCTCATGACTTGTCAAAGTGTCCATGTAGAATAACCACGGGTGCTTTTTTGTGTGCTTACACATCATATGCTGCTGAGTAATGGTAATTGTTGCAGTATCAGAGTGACTTACCGATTGATTGGAGTTCTTTATGAGTGCATATTTCCAGCATTTAATCGAAACTACATTTCCTCCAGGGTTTTTTGCAAGTTCAAACATGTCCTTCTCTTCTTCATATATATCCAGTACAATAAGCTTATTAATATTAACATTTTATTTCTGTCATGGTAGGATGATTTTTCTTACTTTTGGAAGTCAAAAGTTCACACTTCCTGGATATCAGTGTTTAATCTCTATTTGAATAGGATTATGGTCTCTTTTGCAAGAGCAAAATGGACAAAATCACAACAATATTACACACATTCATTAAAACAGTCAGAAATATCATTAATAACATAGTAAAGCTTATGTCTCACAGAGGTTTGAGTGCTTCTAATCGAGAAAAACAAAGCAAGAGCAAAGGAGCAAACAAACTTTTATGAGCACGATTTTAGTTAAGATATTAACCATTAATAAAATCTTTCTAACAACAATGAGGTAAGCTTTAAACCCCTCCTGTTAATGTGGGCAGTGGTTTTGTAAATGACTTTCTTTCTCAAAATATCAGTATTTTCATTGTTCATCTTTGTTTGCTATGATTTATGCCTATTAAATAATAACCACTGATATTCTCTGAATGACTCTTATCCCATCTGCCCCCGGTGCAGATGTTAACAGTTGTTATTTCTCCTTTGTGATGGCCACAGTGTCATCTACACACCCAGAGATCTTTTTCACATTTATATTTTGTTCACCCCCCCCCAGAAGTGACACAATAACAACAACAGTAATGGAAAACAATAAGTAATTAGGGAAAAAATTATCTGCTGTTTGTAATATACTTGTTTGGAGTTTTCATATTCTCTATATTTCATTGTTTGTCTCAGTTAAATATTGTTTGCGCTATATTTCTGAATTTACAATCATCTAAATGCCATCAAACATAGATTTATTACGCAAAGCAATGTTCTTTGTTATATGTTGCAGAATTAATCTCCTTGTATTTTTCATTACTTACTCAATTAGTAATTCTTCATATTACATCTAAAAGTATTCGCAATTTTATAGCCTACTTGTACAGAAAGATGTACCAAGATAGTGGCGTGTATTGTATAAAAATACAGATACGTGGGGACTTTCCATGCATGGAAATTATGTTTGATTTATAGCACTATATATCTCTGACTACAGAGATAACCACGTTTAGTACACAAAAACATGATTCAGTTGTAATAAGCCAACTCCCAACATGTGAATAACGTCTACCGCAGAGGGGGGACGTGCTCACGCCGACCAACAATTTCAAGGCCAATTTTAAATTTATTTAGCGTTTTAATGATTATGGGTGCCGCCGATTGAAGTACAACACCTTAACATCTTTATATTATATGAAAAATAGAATTTCTATGACTTCTTTTAATCCCAGCCAGGGCGAGATTGCGGTTATGTTGATGTGTCAACCCCTCTCGCTGCTTCTGCATGTGGTACAGTCCATAATGTGAAGCGGCACCGTCCCCCTCACTTCAGTTTATGGTTAGTCCGTATCCACTCATACTGTACCAGGGGGCGTCCGACGGCTTTAGTCCGCCGTGCGAACCGAGATGCTGGGGGATGCATGAGGTGCTGGGCTCCTGAGCATGTTTCTGTCACCAACCGGGAAATGAAAGTTGGTAATTCCTTGTGTAAATCTCTCTTCAGCAGTGAACACGCATCAGTTCAGTCCGCATGAGAGAGAGGCTTCTCCGCTGATTTTTCAGCCGTAATTTTGAAATTCTTTGACGGTTGAGGAGCAGCAGCCAGCACACACAGGGGGCAGAACCAACACCGCGGCCGCTTGACAGGTGCCGTCGCCCGGCTCGGCGTGGAGACATGCCGCCCGTCCAGAGAACGATGTCCGATCTTCGTACTCGGGCGGAGGGTACGTAGAAAATGTTTTAATCTGTTTTATATAGACCACGTTAAAAAAAAAAAAATTACCTTCTACAGTATTACCTTCTTCCTTGCTAGAAGGCCGGCCGACAGCTCTCTGGAAGTGCAGTAACTCGCTAGCTAAAGCCGTGATTAACGGTTCCCCCGAATAGGCGTAAAGGAGACCCGAGGGAAGAGAGGGTGGGGCGGCTTGGAAGTTTTCTAAGAGAGGTTCTAAGGAAATAACTCTTTCCCGTTAAATGTAACGCTTTTTGTTTAAAAACAAAAGTTAGCCTAAAGTGAAAATGATAGAGGAGTAGGGGATTCCTAGACAAAGGCGTTGTCCAAGTGAAACAGCTGTAGGATGCACCTGACCTCGGGACAAGCCATATCCTGCCCCTGAGCAACCCTCCCATCATCTCAGAAAGCAGATTAAGTTATAGCTCACTGACAGTATCCACAAGTGTCCAGCAAATGGCATCTATAAAAGTGTGGGTCTAATAATACAGCCATTGTGGTTCAGCTGGGACCCCCCACTCCTTCCCTGCACCGGGAACTTTCCACTGCATCTCTGTTGTGTTTGCCAGGGAATAAAGATGCAGATACCTAGACATTACTTAAGTGATATGAAGGCTCATAAGAGGATCTGTTTACTTTAGGGTACCAAATGCCAGTTAGTGGGATTTTAGGTTTAAGGTTGTGTTTGTTTATCTAGCAGAGTCTGAACACATACTCTTACTACTGGCTGCAGGTGTGCAGCCTTGTGCACCTGCAGCCAGTCTTTAAATCCCTGCAGTCACTGATTTGAGGCTGACCCTGACCTCTGACTGCTCAGACTGGGGCTGAATTTATCTGCAGGCATCAATAACATAAACCCATTTTTTATGATGCCTGCTGAGGTTTCTGTTTCTCCTCACAGTAAATGCAGCTGTGCTGTTACCACTTGATTTTAAAAGGCTTGGGCTTGATTTATAACTGCAGAGGTCCTGGGTAATATATCAATCTGAGTTATTGCTGTTGAGTATATAATTTTGGCCTCTAAGCCAAACAGGCTGGTCTCTGTAAGCGCATTAAAATTAACTTTTTCTAATTTGTTTTTGTATGCATCTAGATTAGGTTGTTGCAGAAGGGCTAAGGCCACCTTAACATACATACCTAATATCTGTTTTTTAATTTACCAGCAGTGTTTTGGTGTAAGTTTTTAACTGTTTTACAAGAGGTATTTGTGAACTGTGTCCTCAGTGGTGTTAAACATGCAGCCAGGGGGCCAGAACAGCCCGCCAAAGGGTCCAGTTGGCTTTGCAAAGTGTGGAAATTGCAGTGAAGTCTTTAACTACTCCAGTTTCTCAATGAAAAGCATTGTTATACCTTCTGAATAACATGTAGAGTTAAAAAACTGGAAAGCTGAAATACAGTTTTAAATTGAACTTATATATTTTAGGACATCTCGGGCTGTTTTCTAAATGGACTGTTCATTGAATTAGAAAAATAATTTAACAAGAAATAATGAAAGCTTCCAAAATGTGCTTCTTTACACCAAAGAAAGGGAAAATTTGATGCGGTGCTTCCTTATGCAATGGTTTTACCATTCTGGCCCACCTGAGATCAGTTTGGACTGTATGTTGCCCATGAACTAAAATGAGTTTGACACCTCTGATCTAAATAGACAGAGCTGCAGGGAGAAATGAATTTTTAAAGATACATGCAACTTGATTTCAAAATTAAGTATCTGTGAAGCTGCTGCAATAAAAAACAAAATCTAGGATCAACTGGTGATTTTCTTTAAAATGTGATTATCAGTCCACAATAGTTAAGGCTGCTTTTCAAAGTTTTGTGTACTTCTAAAGCCCTGCTAATAAAGCAGCAAATTATATTATACGATATTACAGCAGAATACACTAGGAGTAATACTGGCTGAGAAAGCATTATTTCCTAATGGAATTTCTGAAGATTTAATTATGAGCGTCTCTCCTCCATCCAGATACAAAGCTGCACTATAAATAATCAGTTCTGTTAAGTTAACTGATATTCTCAAAAAGCTGAATCTGTTCATCTGGACGTAGCGTTTTTTAGTGGGAGAAACGTTTCGTCACCTCCTGGTAACTTCTTCAGTCTCAGCTGACTGCAGGTTTCCCCAACCTTATAAACAGTACATTACATAATGACCGAAACTAGCACCACTGACTAACAATGGGCCATGAGGTCAGTTTCATGGTCATTAGTATGCAAACTGTCATGACCATTGATCAATGGCCATGAGTACCATTCACAGAGATTGGGGAATGGCTGCAATCACAGCATTGTAATCCCCACAGACACAGTGGCCAGGGAAGCAGAAGAACATCATATCAAAAAGGCCCTGAGTAAATGTGGTTATCCCAGCTGGACATTTGTCAAAG